>PVIR01006955.1:29206-63409 GCA_004026965.1 Petromus typicus
CACCCCCCCATATACATAAAATTTGTTTCCTTACTTTTTTGTTACAATCTCAACATTTTCCCCCTTCACCCTATTTTACATTGAGCATTTTCTATTTCACAATATATAACATACAATGCTAGGACTCATTTACATCTTTATTTTCTCATACCAGAGAAAAGATGCGATATGTACCTATCTGTGCCCTATTTATTTCACTCATGAGGATATCCTCAAGGTATATACACACAAGAATTAAAAGACTCATATCACAGTGACATATGTGCACCCGTGTTTATAGCAGCCCAATTTGTGATTGCTACATCTTGGAAACAACCCAAATGTCCATCAACTGGAGACTGGATAAAAAAGCTGTGGTTCTTCTACAGAATGGAGTATTACTCTGCCATAAAAATGATAAGTTTGAATCATTTCTACTTAAATGCATTCTATGTATTTTACTGTGGTAAAAATATTAAAAATTAAGGAATAGATCACATCTAAGAGCAAGGAAGCCAACTTGAAGGAACTCTTGCTTACCTCGGGACAATTGATTATCTAAAAGATACATTTTTCTATCCACACGTATGCAGTTGCATTTAGCTTAAACACATCATATTATAAAAGAAAATATTAATCACTGTTGGGTATTATTGAGGCATTATTAATTATTCTGATGTTATGGCTTATATGTGGATATTCCCTCAAAAGTCTCCTGTTCTTAGAGGTGGGGTTTGTGGAAGGTGACTGGAATTATGAGGCACTCTGCCCGGTGGTGCTGGGAGATGGGTCTGATCGGAAGAAGTGGCGGCTCACTAGCAGCCTAACTAGAAAGAGCACAGCTCCCTTCCCAGCTTCTCCTTTCTCTCTCTGCTTCTTTGCTGCCACACAGTGAGCATTTCCCCCTTCCAGACCCTTTTGACATGCTATTTTTGCCTGGATCTGGCTGATCACGAAAGGACTGAAATTTATAAAAAATGAGCCAAAAAAACCCTTTCCTCCTTTAAATTGTGGGTGTTTTGTTCAGTAACAGGAAACTGACTATCATCAGAATATCAGTAAATAATGTGAAAGAATTAAGCAATTATCTTATCTTTCCCATAGGAACTGTATTCAAGGAAATAAATGGTTGGTACAGATTGGTCCTTCTTTACAGAATTCCAGTTAACAGCTGCTAGTGAGGTAAAAGACTCCTGTTTAACCACTCTAAATGACATCATGGATTATAAGCTGATCTACAACCTATCAGATGAATGCTTACTGAAAAGAATTATAATGAAGGAATCTGTTTGATTTGATTGATCCCATTGATCAGTCTTAGCATCATTAAAAAATAGCATGCACAAATAGCATATTTCTTATGCTGTTACACAGTAAGATGTACATATCATATTTAAAGAATTATTTTCATTTAATATGAATGTAATCAAACCTTTAGTGTTAACAAAATGTACTGTGTGAATCTTGTTTAGATTCTGAATAGAAAGATATTATAAATTGATATCTTGAAGACAATCAGGGAAATTTGAATATGTTCTCATTATTTGATAGCAATAAACATGTACTAATTTTTGTTGAGTTTAATAATGACATAGTAATTATATATGAATAGATAAATAGGGAACATAACATTTCTAATAATTAGAAATAAGGAGAAGATCTTTTGGGGAGTAGAATGGTATGATATCTTGCTTTTGCTTTAGATATTCAAGGAAAAACATAACAAATCACACATTTGGGCAGAAAGTCAAAACCAGATTGGTAAAATGTGGATGATTACTGAAAAAGAATGGTGGATTCATTTAGCTTCCTTGTATTATTTTTCTCTACCTTTGTGCATGTTTAAATATGATAAAATCTTTGGAAAAATCATATTTGACTGTCTTGAAAGAGACAATACAACTCCCAAGTAAAGAACAGAGCTATAGTCCTGCTGTTCCTTGTTTTTGAGATATACCGAAGGTAACCTAGAGAGGCAGCAGCACAAATCCCAGCAGGAAGGGACAGTGACACAGAGAGATGCTGCTTGGAACACAGCAGTATTTTGAGCAGCAGCTCTGAAGAGGTGAGATCGAGTTGAATTAAGAGACATGGCCTGCATGCAAACAGTTGGATAGGATCAGTGAGGGACTTCATGTACTCTTTGTGCTTCTGGCCTGCCGGTCCTTTCTTTGTGCCAGCAGCTCTTCCTGTCACAAGCTGGAGGCCGATTCTTCATTCAGTGAGTTAAATTTTAAATGAAATGAAAACCTAAGTCATAATGTTTGGTTCACTACACAGGCAACAGGCACTGTCTGCCTCATTAATGATTAACATGGCAGCTGGTAATGTCTTGCAGCTGGTTGACTGGTTTAATGATGCCAAAACCTGGCTTCATCCTCCTCCTGCTCTGGCCAGTGTGGGGATCAGCTTTCCTCAGTGCCTTGAGCTTACCGCTGAGTGAATTATCGAAAAAAAGAATAATCCTTCTTGTACTGGGGCCAGCCCAAGTGCAAAGGGTATAATTACTTTGCTGGGCCCAACTGAAAGGCTGTAAGACCTAGAATGTGTATTAATCAGATGTTGGGGAAATAGAATACTAGGTTTTTTTAAGAGGTGGGACTAAATTTAAGAGCAAAGAGGGCTCTGTTAAGTGAGATTGGTCCTGGAAAAAGATGTCTGAGATACAAGGAAGCTAAGAAAAGAATTAAGATCTGGCACCGGAGATTTAGCTCAGTGGTTCCGGCACCTGTCTTGCAAGCACAAGGATTGGGGTTTGATCTCCTGGTAAGCACATACAATACTGGGCATGGAGACTCACACCCAGCAGCAATCAGTACCACATACCACAGTGCTGGACATGGTGGCTCACACCTATAATCCAGCACTTGGGTGGCAGAGGCAGGAAGATTGCTGTGATGTGAGTTTAACCCTGAGCTCAGGGCCAGTCTGTACTACAAAGTGAGACCCTGTCTCTAAAACAAAACAAACAAACCAAAAAAAAAAAAAAAAGAATTGAGATCTGCACTTGATGTGCACACAAGGCCCGCAGTCAAATGATCACATGAACTCCAGAATCTTGCACCCCTCACATGCTGTAATAGGAATATAAACTTCACCTACTTACATTTCTACAAAGTTAAAGATCTGAACTCAGAACTATGACTGGAGAAATGCTTTTTTTTTGTTTCCCTGTGGTGCTTACTAGTGGGCCAGGGTGGGCAGAACAAAGGAAAGATGGTGGACATTGACGTTAATGGCCAACATTGAAATCTTAGCCATTCTGTATTGTCAGTGTGACTCTTAACTTCTTGAAATGAAATGTTTTCCTATTTAGAACATTAAAAGGATCAACTATCTAATGACCTTAAAAACAATAGCAATTTTATCAGGAAAGTCTCCAGTATTAGCCTTGTCTTTTCTTTGTTAGTTATAAAATATTCATCTCTTACAAAACCCCATGACATAGATATTATTTTCATTGTACAAGAGAGAAAAATTAAAGCTTAAGATCTTCCCTGATCATTGGCAAGAAGTTACTGACTTGAGATGAAGTCAGTTCTTTGGACTCTGCCACAATGTCTCCTCTGAATCTTTCACTGCTTGCTCTGCCGTAGGGCACTGATTTCTGAGCCTCTGCTACCCTCAGTTTACTCTTGGCTAGCATCCCCAGCCATCCTCAGTAGTTCTCCTGGACAGCTTTGCAGAGCAACTTGTAATTTATGACTGCAAAACATGGCTTGCTAATAGAAGACGTCAATAAGAACAGAGCTCCAATGTGAGGCCGTCTCCATCCTGCTTCCTAAGGTCTCTGATGCCCTGGCTACAATGATGCTGTTGACACTTGAGGCTATGAAGACTGATTATGAAGACTGATAAGTGTCTGTATGCTTAATTTCCTCTTACCCAGTGTGTGCTGTAACCATGCCTGTTTGTGACCCGAGCTATTCATTTTTCAGCACCGGAGGCAGCAAGGACACAGCAGAGAGTAGATTGTTAGGCATCGCATCACCCCCACACAGCCCAGCCCTGTGCACAAGGGAATCTAGACACGTGCTCATGCACATATGTGAGCTTCAGCGCCCTTCCCCCCTCCCTCCTGTTGGAATGCAGCCTTCTTGGTGCCAGAACAGACACTATTTCACTGGGAAGAAGTGTTCCGTTTCTATCCTTCTAAAACCTTGTCAGGGTAAGAAAAACAGAAGCTGTGACTTTTCAATGCCATCTGGTAAGTTAGATTGAGCATCGGCACTATGGTGCGTGTCTCTTGTACGGAAACAGGTCGTTCTAGGATTGCATAGCTGACACTGTGGGGCTCTCAGGGAAGGGGGAAGGAGGTGTTTCTGAGGTCTGTTTAGCTGATGGAAATGTCTGGAATCAGTGACCTTCCCCTGAGCATTGTGGTCCCCCTTCAGATGCACTCACCCTGTGGGAAACATTTACCTGTCCACTGTCCTAGACCACCTGCCTGGCCCTGGTGAAGCCTTGGCTCAGCTAATGAGTAGTTTAATACGCTCTGTGTGTGTGTTGGTGTGGGGCTGTAACATCCAACTCCTCTCTACCAAACCTGAGTAGTACTTCTTGAGACCAGCTAATGGCAATCATGCCTGTTGCCAAAGTCACAACTGAGGATAAGAAGAGCCTCCATGCAACTCCTTGCAGCAGGGCTGCAGCCCTCTTCTATGATGGGCAGAATGGAGGGGATAATGAACAGAACCTGGTCACAGGGCATGGAAGAGAGAGGAGCCTGAGTCAGGCCAGGCTTCCTTGCCCCTCCCCAGGCCTTGGCCTTTGTAGGTGACTCTGAGTGTTCACTCAAGTGTGCTTTGTGTCTTTCCTCTAACTTTGTTACGGGCTAAAGCTGCACAGGCCTGGGATTATGGTGCCCTAGCACCTACCCTAATGCCTAGAGCTGAGCCACAGGGCCTAACCCACCCCTGCTGAGAGTGCAGAGGCTTGGCAATGTGTGCACTTAGGCAGGTAGACCTGGAAGTTTCCTAGAGTTGCTTCCAGTGTGTATTTTCTGTTACAGTAAACCATTAGCAGGAATGTTTAGTTCACATACACTGTTGTGATCTGTTGTCAGCACAGAACAGCCACTAGGCCTAGGTTGCTCTACTGTCTATGGATTCTGCTACTTTTTCTGTTAGGTCACGTGTGTATGTGTGTGTGTGTGTGTGTGTGTGTGTGTGTGTGTGTGTGTATACAGATGCATGCACATGCATGTGCACACATGTAGGACTGAGAGACCTTTGGACTATTTTTATGGCTTATGAATTCTTCTTTATTCTTATTTTCCTCATCTCCCTGCCTTATGGCCTTCAGTCTTCATTGCCATCTGTACAGAGGCTATCTAGCATATCAAGTCCGTAGGATGTCTATCTGTATGTCCATCCATTCATCTACCCATTTCTCAGCCTGTCTATATGTACCATGAAAACTTCCTTCTAGGTTCTTCTGCTTTCCTGGTTAAATCTTGGCAAATATACTCTGAGACAGGAACCCTATGAATCCCAGAATGTTGAATTCCCTTAAGGCTGGTGTTTTGGGGCAGAAAGGTAAAGCATTAGTAACAGATCCCTCCAAAAACATCCTGCATTCAATGCTGGGAAAGGTTTCCTTTTCTCTCATTCCACACATATAGGAAGTCAGGTTTGCTGTGCAGGTAAATGTATTAGCATTGCAAAGGCCTCTCCCAGCTCTTTCTCAAGAGTGCCCCACCCCTACACATTTCCTTCCTCACTCCAGCGCCTTCACTCTTGTCTTCAGGGAATTTGAGCCTTGCTGCTTCTGACTCATCTTAAGCCTAATAGACCAACTTCTCTGTGGGAGCCAGGTGGGTGGGAGGTAGTGCAGCAGCCCTTCCAGTGCTAGGCAGAAAAAGGAGGAAGAGTTTGCTGTATTTTCCTGCAGTGTGGGAGCATCACAGCTCTGTCACTCAGTTCAAGATCAGAGAAAGTTCTAAGCAAGAAGCCAGCTTGGTCCAACCACTTCACTCTGCACCCCTGCTGACTTCTGGGTGATATCTGGGAGATTCAGGCTACCACTCCATTTTCCTATTCCAGGGGGCACAAAACAGGAACCCCTGTTCCCATCAACAAAGGTAGAGACTGGAAACATTAGTACTCCTGATTAATTTGCCTTAAGTCCCTGTCAAGGGATATACAGTGTGCTTTGCAGTTTGAGGTTTGAAGAGTGGTTGATGCCTCCTGGTAATTTCTCAGCACATAATAATGAGAGCCTGAAATGAAATTCAGTGGTTACTATTTTTTTCAACTCTTAGTTATTGTTTTGCACCAGCTTATTGCTTCTTTTACTTTGAACTGGTAGCAAAAAAAAGAAAGGGTGAAATACGACCAAGGGAACCATTCTCTCAGTGCACATTGCAGGTGTCTCTGTTAGGGTGCACCTAAGAGCTACCGTCAGGTGTATCAAATTAGTTAAGGGGGGCCGTGGGTTCATTTGCATTTGATTTGCATAGTATTACTGAATACTTAGATAAATAGTACTCATGCTTTTCAGGCAATTCCTACTTTAAATTTTAGTGCTCAGTACCAAAAGTCACATGATCACCTGTGTGGAAGAAATTTTCCAGAGAGGGAGAGAGAAGTATATGGAAAAGATACTGTGCTGTTGTTCTCTGGCTCCTGCTAATGTGCAAGACTTGGGGAGAGAAAGAGCGCTGTAAGTATTGGGGGCTATTTGTGAAGCTTTCTCTCATCTGAAAGCATAGTAATGATGAAAGTGATGTCGATGTTTTCAATGATGATAGCAATAATGATTATCTGAGCCTGACCTGTTGTGAGGCCCCCATGTGACCTCCTAGGCCCTAAATATACTCAGGATTCTTCCATTTTGATTAATACAGAAAGCTAAGTGAAAATTCACTATTTCACAGTCTGTGTGGGAAAAGGCGTTGAAATCTGTCACTGTAGAGTTTTGCTGAGTAAAATAACATTCTGCACTTAAGAAATTTTTCTTGCATCCATTAGGAAAATCCAGTCATCCCACCTCCTCTCTGTAAAACAAAAACAAAGACAAAACAAAACAAAAACAACCCTCTCACCTGTTCTCACTTTCCCCGTTCCTTCCTCCTGCTGCCATTGGATTCTGAGCTATTAGGAGGCTTATTTTCCTTGCCAACAGCCTGGAGGTTTAAAAAACACACTCTTCTTTCCTTTGGCTCAGTTGAAAGAACATCTCCATCTGATTTCCTTAGAGATTTGATGTAGCTTTCTTTAACTTTTATTTTCTTTCCCCTTCTCTACCTCTGCCTTATCTTTACATAGATCTTCCTTTCCCATCTCGGTTCCCTTTCCTGCTCCTCTTTCTGCATTCTATACAAAATGACACAAAACTCAGCCCAAGCAGAAAAGCAGTGGCTGTGAAAGGACAACACTGTGGGTAACACTCACCACCGAGCAAAGGCAGCGGGAGGTGACACATGTCATGCTGAGGAAGCTGGAGGCCTGAAAGATGGGTATGAAAATCCTGTGATTGCACACTTCCTAAGACCTGCCCTGCTGCAGCTGGGTTCCATGCCAGAAGGATTAAGTGAGTTTTGTTAAAACCTTTAAGGAAACAGTGAGTGGCAGCAGCTACTGGGGCTGTAGGAGATTTGTTGGAGCAAAGCGAGACTGGGCTGCCTAGCTTGGTTGGAGAGAGGAAAGGGCCAATTATCCAGATCTGCATGCAGTCCTGGGCACTAGAAGGACATAGAAACCAGAATGCCAGGGTGAAGTGGGATTAATTGGTGAGTCTTTCGGTACCAGAGTGAAGCAGGCTTTATAGCAGACCCCAGGGAGTCTACAAAACAAACGTTTTGTACTTTTCCATTTAACTTGTGTTCATTGTTCTTGCTCCAAAGGAGCTCAAAGGACTTTCTGTACCTCACACGGTATCTAGCTCATCCTGCGTTTTACTTTACATCTCTCGCCGAGGCTGGGTGTGGCAGACACCAGGTTTTCTGAATCAGCCTCTGAGAACTCATGTGAAGTTCCTGTGAGTTCATCTCTAATCCAGGTGAATTGTTACATCTTCGCAGAGGGTCAGGAACTACATGTTATTGATGGGCAAACCCATCAGTGAGCAAAAGGGGCATTTATAGCTCCTCCCCAGCACAACTCCTTCCAAGGCTCCTGGAAGGAGCAGAGGAATAAATTCATAAGTTTATATATTTGAATATTTAAGGGTTTTTTTTCCCCTGTGATTAGAATCATTGTCTCTCTAAACACTGAGGTCTCCTCTGTGTCTCCATGGAATGTCCATGGCATTTTGGAATCCAGCTGGATATGTTTAGGTTGGGCCTAGTGCATGTCTTCATGGAAGTCGCCAATGCTCTGTGCTGGAGATTGTTACCAACTTCTCCTATGGAAGGAAGGGTTTTCAGGGTGTTCTCCCCCTCACTGCCCAGAATGGGAGATTTGGAAGTCCTATCATGATACAAAGAAATCCTTCACTGTTTGCTGCTGGTTAGTACTCTACTTGGTTAACAGAAAAGAAATAAGTTTTGGACCATACACAGTTAAAAGTTAGTCTATAGGAAATTCTAAATCTGATAGCTTACCTGTGAAGGAAATTTGGTAGCTTTTACAAGTTTGTTGACAATTTTTGAAACTCTGTAAGATTGCTATTTACAAGTTGTGAAGCTGAAAGTTTTCTAAATTATCAGTAATAAAAAAATACTCATCAATTTGCTTAGAGGAAAAACTATATTATCTTTCTATTATCTTTATAGAAACAGCCATAAAACTGTTGCCCTAGGGAGAGGAGAATGTGTGTTAAACAATGTATGAGAAAAAGAATGCATAGGGATATGTCAGGCATTTTGTAAAAGTATTAGGTTATTTAAATATTTTAATATGTGTAGTATTTGTTTCCAATTATATAAACATCAGGCCCTGTAAATCTCTAATCTGCTCCAAGGTGTGTGGGTTGTTTGAAAGTATCTTGGCTCCTGGTGGCTTTTCTGTGTCCCAGGGCAAAACTCTGTCTGTCTGTCCGTCTGTCTGTGTGCCTGATGCTGCAAGAAAATCAAGTGAATAAACCCTCTCACTTCCTTCTTTCAACTTTTCATGCCCAGCACTAAAATCCTACCTTGTTCTAAGGCTTGTTTCCCATTCAGATTTAAAACCATATGAGATCCTTGGGATAATAAATAGTTAAAAATAGGATAATACCTAATTGTATGAATTTAAGTAAGTCAGTATATCTCTTTTGACCCCAATTTCCTTCTCTCTCTTCTGGGCAGAATTATAATGGTCCAGTCTCACTCACAGGGTTAGTGTGGGTAACCCTTGGTATTAAAGACCAGGTTAAAGTTTTCTGAAAAGTAGAGGACTTGGTAAACACAGAGGTTATGTTGTATTTATAAAGTCAACGTAAACATCTTCTAAATCTAAGACTTCAGGTACTTAGAATAGAATTCTGTGTGAATTAATACTTTCTGCATCTGTTCTTCTGACTGTCTCAGCCCCTTTGTGGTTTATAGGTCTGGCAAGAAAACCCAGGGCACCTTGCCTACGGCATGCATGATGAAGCAAGCAACCACATCTCTCAGATACTGGAAGTTCTTCGAGGATTTGGTATATAAAAGGGAGCTTGCTTTACTTCACATTCTCAGGGGTTGTGTCTTTGAGATAAGTCCCTCCCCTTGGAAACTTCTAATTGACTTAAAAATATCTTGTCTCTCCTTAGAAATGTCACCTATCCTTTTCCAAGTTCACTTCTAGGCAACCAGAATCAATACATTGCTTAGGTTAAGCATAAGATATAGTGAGTGATTGACAGCCTAAATGAGAGCAGACATTAGCTGCTGCCATCAGTTCTAAGCTTAGGATGTGCTGAAACCCATTCACATCTATAAGCAGGTATCAGTAGGGAGCATTGTCTTTAAAAGAGATGTATCCTGGAGAGAGAAACAGGGGAATTTACCAGGGCTGGCCTCCCGGTTAAGCTGATCATAGGGGTTAGAATCTGAAGTCATTTCCATTATTTCAACCATTATTCAAACCATTATTTCCTTGGAACTTATTTTGCTTCAGTTATTATGGGACTGAAGGTGGTGAGATATAATGAAGACCAAGGTTCTCCTTATAATGAGCCTGTAGAATAGTAAGCATTAGACACAAACATAAACTACTCATGTCAAGTGGGCTAGTGATTGTAAGACCTGTAGAAAAAAAAAAGCTGCCAAGATCCAGAGAGACATAACATCCTATATATTTAGCCTTTACTTTTAAAACAATTTGAACAGTGAAATAAGCTTGATTGAAGAGAGCTAGGTGGAGAAATTGTGAGGTTAACCTTACACTAGCTTAGTCTACAAATAACTCTGTTTAGCCATCTTCCTCTTTAGCCCACTGGCACTCTTCCATTACTGGCCTTATTTAGAGCTAGGAATATTCACCCCTAACTTCAAGGGGGACATATTCTAATAGGGCAGTTTTTCATACGTACGGACAGTACTACTCTAAGTGTTGCGACTATGGACATGGGCCACTGTGGCCTGACTTATGCAGTGACTGAGTACACAATCTTAGTTCCATTTGTTAGGTCACAGTCTTCTGGCAAATCAAATCCTCCTACAGCATCCTACTTTTCGTAGACTTTGAGAGGCAATAAAATGCATAAATACTCACAAGAATAAGTGTGTTACTTTTAGAGATAAAGGAGAGTGGAAAGGAACCTCATGGGCTGGAGTTAGAGACCTAGATTCTAGTCTCATGGCAGCCGATGAGGTGTTTATTTCTGCTAATCTAATATTAGTCAGCTACAGGTTAGACCCTCTAATTCTTCTTACCATTTTCAGTCAAGCATGTGTGTGTGCATGTGTGTGTGTGTGTGTGTGTGTGTGTGTGTGTGTGTGTGTGTGTCGGACTCATCCTGAATGAACTCAAGAGGCTCATGGGGTAGTTGCCTGGACAGGCTGATCTGCTCCTTCCTGATATCTAGCTTCATATTCCTTCCTGCCTGGCTCTTTCCCCTCCATTCTGGTTTTTCTATTCTCACCTGGGCAGACTTTCTGGCCTGCTCTGGTAGCTCCAGTATTTCTCCCATTACTACTTGTTTGAATCTTGTGTTTTGTGAGGCTTCTGGTTTCTCTGATGTCCTGATTTTCTATGACTTTATGCCCTACGATGACTCATCATTTTCCAGGAGAATAATGGAACAGGTGATGTCTAGAAATGGTAAATCTTAAATGTTATAACAACAGAGACACTAGTTAAAAGAACTAATGAATGTTAAATGTTTAACATGGTGCTTTCAAGTGGTATACATCTAATAAATCCTATTGCTATCATTTGTAGTAGTAAATAATAATAGTGTTATCATTGTTTATTATTATCATCATTTTCACTGTTTAGCACCTGTAATCTTGTCTTTGCAAGAGAAAGAGATTGGGAGCAAGGTTCTTTGAATTTTAATGTGCATACAAATTTTGCTAAGATGAAGTATTTTTAGCTAGAGTTCTGAGCTTTTGAATTTTAAACAAGCTTTCAAATGATACTGATGTTCATGGTCCATGGACCCTATTTTGAATAAGAAAGTCCAAGGGGACATTGAAAAGTGTGGAACACTAGGGTTAGGATCTTAGGGCTGAAGGTAAGGATTGGCACTGTTTGATTTCTCAACACTTGTATAGTCAGTGACATGTACTGGGTACAGTGCTGCTAGAGACTTTGCAAGATTCTTAAGTTTACACTTTTTGTAATTATGGTTATTGGTTTCCTATGAAAATAGTAGAAAGTCTGGTTAAATAAATGGATATGAGGGTTATTTTGTATCATGTCATAAGAGAAGCAGGAGACTGTATCCTTCCTTCTATCCATATTGAAGAAGAAGAAATTTATCCTGCTCTGAATTGGCTGGCAGTGGGAGGTCTAGAGAAGGCCTATCTTTAAGTTATTCAAAGGTAAAAAAGGGGCAATTATAGCAACCTACAATAGGGTAGTATCCTTTACAGGTCATATTTTCCAAAAATTTTAAGCTTGTCAGAGATGATAGACTCCAAGAAGTTATTTTTGTTTCATGTTGCTATCTTGTTAACAATAGAATTGCTGGTAGCTTATTTAGGACTAGATATTATTTTACTTTATCTGTACAACAGTTCTAAGCAGGTGTTGCTTTATGTCAAGACTCATATCATCACCTAACATACTTTATGTTTTACTATTCATTTGTTTATTGTCTCTTCAAAATAGATTGCAAGTATCATGCAAGTGTGTTTATTGCCTCCCAGTCCTGAAAATGGCCCTTTGTACATAGTGCTTGTTCAATATGTGCTTGATGGATGGAAACACATCATTCAGTTTATCAGGAGGGGAGGGATAGGAAAATAAAGAAAGTTATTTTTATAGATCACATAGATGTAAATGCTACTGTTAAAAATATGCACTTTGCTTTAAATAGTTAAACCATCCCATGAAGGCATCATGTTAAGTTCTTTATGACTTCATTGCCCTAAACTCAGGTTGCAAATCCTAAGCTTGATTGTGTCCTTGGCTGGTGAGTCCAGAGGGTCTGGGGGTGCCATCTGGACACCTGGATATTTGTTATGAACCTCTGAGATGTCACACTAGAGATGACTGACAAAGCCAGCCCAAGGCATTCTGGGTCATCTGTGCCCCCAGATACAGAGAACACATAGCTTAGGGGGAGATGCTTGTAGAGTATGATCACCTTGTCACCCATAGGCTATGTGTATGACCTGTGTGGGTCACATTGCAGTGAAAATATGCAGAAGGCCCATATCACCTTTTCTTTCTTTAATAAACACTGTCATTTGCTTGGCTCACAGATGATTTACTCACTTATTGTTCTATTTGGCTTCAAGTAAAACCTTACAGGATGGATATCTGAGTTGGAGGACTGGCAGGGGTCAGGTGAGCCTCCTAAGCCACTCAGACTCACAAGCAGAAAATGTCCTGATTTCCCTAGCAGAGACAGCAGTTGGAGCTGATGGTGGTACCTCTGCTAACCAAGCTGCACAGTTTAAAAATAGTATTAGAGCTTCAAAATGGCATCTTTGGTAGAACAGTAGAAAACAAAATTAGCAAGTTTCCTAAAGCTAAGATATTTACTTACAATCATCTTGTAGGTGTCTCCTAACACAAGATGAGTTGAGCATGCAGAGTTAGAAGACTTCTGTTGGGCAGTCAGTCAAATCCTGGTGTACCACTAGGCCAAGGAAGCAGCAGATGGATATTATAGATCCAACTCAAATTGAGATAAATAAAAGTGCAAGTCACTACACCTACCACCTGACATGTTCTCCAGTGCCCTTGGTTATAGTCACACCCCAAAGTCACAAAGCTGTAAACCAGACCACACATAATGCAAACAAAATGTGCTTGCTGTGCTTTGAGATAGTTGTTACTGGAAAGAAAGACAAAAATTGATGCTATTCTTTACTATAAAATCGAAACTTCCTTATCTGGTCATTTAAAAATCTCTTATTGTGATATAGAGTCACAATATATGAAAAATCAGGGTTAGAGGATTATCTAGATTTTCACCAAGCAATCAAGACTCTTCTACTTAGTTTATTATATGTCTTTAGTGGCCCCAATGGAAATGTTCAAATTTTAATTGGTTTGTCCAGTAAAAAATAAAATCTGTTGTTGTTTCTTTTATGGCTCTTAAAATAAAAGTCCTTCAAATTATTCTTGTGAGAAAATTTTAAATTTAACTTGCTTTGCAAGTTGAAAGAAGAGACTTTTAAATTAATGTGACCCACTGTAATGAAGAATTTCCTATATTTTAAGATAGGTGTTGCGGAAAGGGTTGATTTTCAGGACCTTTCTCCAAAGTACTGTAAATACAGAAACAAGAGCACAGAAAGCACCTACTTTCAAATTTAGGATGATGGGTAGCTCATACCTTACCTTCAGCTCATGTATTCATTTTGTAACAAAGGCTTGAGGAATTTTCTGCTGGAGGTAACATATATCAGCACACTCTCCAAACCCAAATGAAGGCTTGGCTCCATCAGGAATAATGAATGTCCAAGCTGTTTCAGGCCATAATTTATTTCTGTTCCCAGAGTTCATCACATGATCCACCACCAGTGCTCATTTTCTGAAAATAATTTCTCTAGATGTCCATGGGCTTCTAGCTCTCATCACCCAGAATAGTAAAGAATAGTCACAACCCCTCCCATAATTTATCCCAGTGTCCACAAATCTCTCTGGGTCTCCACAAACAAAGCAGAATGCAAAATGCAGAATATAATTGTTCGTCAGTGCATGGGCATGTCTCCAAGTGCATAATAGAAAACACAAATAAAGGAGAAAATTGTGAGCTTGGGACTGTTAGTCATTGGGTCTGATTTTACTCTTAGCTCAGAGTAAGCTAAATGGGGTCTGGCCACAGAGAGATTCACCTTGTTTCCAATACAAGATCCCCATTGTAGCATGTCTAATGCTTTAAAATCCAACTTGGACATCCTCCATCTGTTGTCTTAGAAAATACGCACGAGGATATAAATTACAGCTTGCAAGAAAAGCATGTCCCACAATCACCTCCATGTTTATTTTTCAGTCAGTAGTGTTGACGATCAGTACCAAAATGATAGGAATGAGAAAAAGGCCAGGCAGCTGAATACCATGTCCTGAATCAAGGTTGTTACGTATTTCCTTGCACTACTCAGATAAATACTGCGCTAGGAAAAACTAGACAGGGCAAATCTTAGTGAGAAATTCACCAGGAGTATTATCAAACTCAGTAGAACAAGTCTCATGGAGGAATCCAGTCTAATGTTGCTCTTATGTTCAGGGGAAGTAAATCACAGGCAGCCAGGGAGGATCAGAGAAATAACTATAATAGTTATTTGAGAATTGTTCAGCATTATCCAATCTCTCACTGAGTTCCTGTCTGTTCAATTCCTCCCCTCACTTGAAGCCAATTATACATCATAACTAAAGGTTGACCACTGGCTTCAGTGCTTTTCCAACCCTCTCAACACGATTCTGTTTGTTCTTCACCAGCAAAATGATTTAATTATCATTTTCTTCAGTGATTCTATCTTATGCTTTAATCCCAAAATGTTTCACTATTTTGTAATTATTTATGTACTTTTCATCTGTATTTGTCTATATTATATTCACCTTTCCAACTATCCCCAAAGCATTACTGGCTGTATAGTGAGCCTTTGTGTAAATATATTGAGTGGAAGATTATAATTAAGAAGAAAATGTCATCTTCAAATAGTCTTTGAAAAACATATGTATGTATATGGTATCAATATACACATACATGCAGTTAATATGAGAGCTATCTTTTATAAATTGAGATCTATAGACTATTATTATCACACAGAGGGGCCTTAGGTTTGTTCTTGAATATAATCTTCATGTTTATAGGCAAAGATTAAAAACTTATTTTCTTCCTCTCATATTTCTGGTTGGAGTCCTAGCAATATATTGAATTTGAATTCAATTAAACTTAATTAAGAACAATTCTCCCTCATGAGGCAAACTAGTTTTTCTTCTGAGTTTCACTGGCTGTTTTCAAGGTATTTTGAAATATTTTATTGTGTCTTGGAGTGGCTCACTTGCTAAATTATATTCTGTGGTGACAAATCATAACTTATTCTTAGAAAAGAACTATATTACATTTCCCTGTAGTAAGGTGTTTCTGTGAAACTCTAAAAGTTCTGGAAAACTGTCACACTGGCCACATCTTCACTTCTGGGGGTCAATAAGTGAGAAAATGTTTTATTGGAATAACTATTGTGTAAACAACACAGGCAGAGGCAGTTGTCCTGCACGCTAGCATTTGCTGGCTTGCCCTAGGGCTTGTCTTTTTTTTTTTTTTTTTTTTTTGCGTGAAGCCCTGTCCCTGGTTGTCGAGAGGTGGAGAGTCCCTGGGCTCAGGAAGATCTTGTATCTTTTTCAGTGAAGGGCAGGGGGCCTTTTCATCAATTCTGTGTTAAAAGTGTTCTAGGGCACCTTTCTTTTTCCTCATTTTACTTCAGATGTCCTAGAAGAAATGAGAAAAGAAAAAGCCTCCACAGAGTGATCTTGTTGTATATTTCTCTGAAATTAGGGATTATAAATGTACTTCAAAGCAGCAGATGCTTTGTGTTTTTATGATGGGTGGGAAATTAATTTCACGTTTGGAAGTGTTGAGTTATCCATTTTCCCACATGCCAGGTTTCAGAAAGAATCTCTATAATTCTCTCACACTGCTATGCTTCTGTGTTTCTCTATGTCTATCTATCTGTCTGACTTTCTGGTCAGCCATTAAGAAAAGGCTTTCCTTGAGGGGTATTAGGGTTTATCACGTGGATTGCTGGTGGTCTTTGGAGGATGGAGCATCCCAGGTCTCATTCCATTCTTCCTACCTCTGTCTCATCCTTTTGAACAGGCTGAGGTGGGAAAGGGTCTTGTGAATAGGAGGAGACTTGTGGCTAGTCCTGGTGAAATTCCTTGTTGCTGTTTCTAGTGCCAGTCTTCCTCTCTGCTATGACTTTACAGCTTTGGTGTGGTGGCTCTTTACAGCCTCAGGAAGGTTTAGGTGATGACAGTCCACCAGGGTGGACAGAAGAGGCTATGAAGCCATATGAAGTGTTTAATTTTCCTACTCATTTCCCTTAGGATATCCCAAGATAGTCTAACTCAATTATTGAACTTTGACAATACATCAGATTTCTTCCCTCTTTTATTTTGACTAAAAGAATAAGATAACTAATGATGGTATGATGCAGTTTTTAGAATGCTTCTATATATTCTATTTTATGTGATTTTCAAAATGTCACTGTAAAGCAGAAAAGGCTGATAAAATTCGTTATCATTCTCTGTGTTCTTCCTTCATCCTGTTTTTCACTTTTTTCCTTCTATGTAACATGCAGAATCAAATTTAAGTGAATTTTTGAGCTACTTCTTTGCTGCTCCACAGAGAGAAAAACTGAAGCACAGGGAGGCGAGGTGATTTTTATAAGTCCCTTGCTAAAAGTTGAAGTATTCAGTCCACATTCTTATGGTTTTTTTTAAATCAAACTTTTGAATTACATATAAATTCATATACACTTTTAACAGATAACAAAAAGATTTACTGTACTCTTGATCTAGTTGTCCCAGTGATATCTTCTGATAGGGCAGCGTGGTAACTGAAATGATTGAGAGGCAAGAGGCAGAACATTCTCACCAAAGAAAGGATCTCCATAATCTGTCCTCTCTGTTTATGTAACTTTGCCATTTATGGTAAGTAATAGAGGAAAGGAGATGATCAAAACATATTATACACATATACAAATGGAGGAAGGATGGGTCAAGAGGAATGATGGGGAATGACAGGGACCAAAGTATGTTAACGTATATAGGAATGTGCACAAGTGAAATCTGTTAATTTCTATAACCAATAAAATAATAGTGAAGAAACTTTCTTTTAAAGTTGAGTCCTAAAAACACTGTAAAAGGGAATATTATTACATAGGTAAATACTAAGCACAGTTCTTTGAAGATTCACACAAGTGATTGCATATATGAATGGTTTGTTTGCTTTGATTGCTGAGTAGCATTGCATGATATGGATAGATCACCACAGTTGGTTTACATATTTTTCCATTGAAGGACATTTGGGTTGTTTCTAGTTGTGGATAATACAAATGAAGCTGTCATAAACATTTATGTAGGTTTTCATTGAGCATATGCTTTCATTTTTCTGGGATCAATGCCCAGGAGAACAATTTCTGGGTGCTGGGTGGTATGATACCAGCATGCTTAGTTATTTAAGGACATGCCAACCATTTTCCAAATTGGCTGCCCCATTTTATTCTCTAGTGCATAAGTGACCCATTTTTCCAAATCCTCTCCAGCCTTTGATATTGTCCCTATTTTTAATGTTAGTTTTTGTTAACAGATGTGTAATGAGCTCATAGTGGTTTTGGTATACCTTTTCTCTCATGGCTAATTATACTGAACATCTTTCCACTGAACACCTTTTCATCCTTTATTTATAATATTTTTCTTCTTTCATGAAACTATTTAAGTGCCTACCACTTAATTGCATTCTCTGTTTTACTATCAAATTGAGAGTTCCTTATATTTTAGATAGACTAATTTCTTTATATTGGATATGTGGTTTGTATATGTTTTCTTACAGTATGTAGCTTGTCTTTTTATTTGCTTAACAAAGACTTTCGGAGAGCTGTTTTAAATTTTAAAGAAGTCCAATTAATCAGTTTTTCCTTTTATTTGTTATATTTTGATTTGAAGTTTAGGAACTCCTTTTACTGGTCCTAGATTTGGAAGATGTTTCCATGTTGTTATATAAGATTTATTTTAAAATCTTTATAGTTTTACATTTCACATTTATATTTTTTACATTTCACACTTAGTTCTATGACATTTTGAATAAATTTTTTATAAAGTACAAGACTTTCATCAAAATTCTTTTATTGTTTGCAGGAAACAGGGGAAGGGGACATAGCTAGAAACTTTACAGTAAGTTCTAGTCCCTTGTGAGTCCGACAGCACAAGGTGAAATAATAAACAGGCAGAATGAGACTTAGAGAAGAAGCTGAGCCTGGGCCTGATCCATGCCACTCTGAGTAGCAAAGATGGCAGACTTGAGCTTGCCACATCTTTTATTCAGTCCATTTGGAGCAAGAGATGTAAAGAGGGAAGTAGTTTCAGTATCTCAGAAGTAACAAATGTAACAGGTCATTCAGATGGTAGCACTCTGCACATCCTAGAACAATGAGGATACCCTGGAGCATCACAGCACTGGGACCAGTGTGGTCTTTGTTGTTCCCAGAGGTGAAGATAAAAAGTCAAGTCCTTGGGTCCAGATATGTCATAGCTGGTCTGCAGGCAGAAAAGCTCAGTCCAGTCATAGGGTGATTGTGCAATTATTTATCCCAAATAAGATTGTTCCCAACAGTTTTTATTGTTTGTTTATGCCTGTGGACATCCAGTCCATCCAGTAACATTATTTGAAAAGCTATGTTTCCTCTACTGAATCACTTTTGTTCATCTGACAAAATTAAGTTGGAAACATTTTTGTGGCCACATGTTTAGGTCTTCTATCATATTTTATAGGCCTATGAATTATAAAATACCATAGTTTTGGTTATTGTAGTACTATAGTTAGTCTTAAAATGAGATAGAGTGGTTCTTCTATTTCATTCAAAATTTTTAGCTAGTCTAGTTCCTTCAACTTTCCATATAAATGTTCTAATAAATTTGTCAATACTTAAAAATATTTTGCTGATATTTTAATGGGAATTAAATTGTATATCAATTTGGGGACAACTGGCCTTTTTCTATGTCTAATTTTTCAATCAATGAAAACATATCTTTCTAATTATTTTTATTTCTTTTATGCACATTTTTCAGTTTCTAAAATACAAACATAGTACTGTTTCATTAGATTTTTAAAAATGTATAAATAGTGTTATTGCATTCTTAACTTTGTCATACATGTGTATAATGCTAATGTATAGAAAGATGGTGATTTTTGTATATTAGTGTCTTCTGGACTTGCTAAATTCACTTAATTCTTCTTTTTGTGAGAATTGTTCACTTTTTAAAAAAATTATCTTTATTGGTACATTATGAACACACATGATAATCGCATTAATTGCATTCAACATTAAGAGTTTGTAGCAGAATATGACATGACTTGATTCTCATTTTTTTCTTTTCCCCCTGCCCTGCTTCCCCTCACCTCCTATATACACGATCTTTGTTTTCTTTTTTCTTTATTATTACCACATTTATTTTCCTTGCATTATTTACCCTTACACTCTTTCCTTTTAAATATTTTCTACTTTGCAATATCAACTATACATACTACAACTCACTTACAACTTCATATTGTCATACCAAAGAAAATATATGATATTATTTCTAGAAGTAAAAAGATTTTTTAAAAAGTACTCCTCTAGACTTTCTAAGTAAACAATCATATCATTTAGAAATAGAGACAGTTCTATTCCTTTTTTTCTGCACTGCTTAGATTCAAGCTCAGTTTTTTAAAATGAAAATTATTCATAAGTAATGTTGCAGAGATTTTGATACATCATATTCAGAAACAGATGATGTCTGAGTTCTCATATTTAGTGATGTTAAGGTTGATAAATGGGGTCAGGGTTATCAAATAGATCTCTTCATTATAACACTCCCCATTGATCTTTCATGTAATGGATTGTGCATTTATTGACAATCCATTATCTCATTAGGGGTTATCAAAAAGGAATCTTTAACTCCATTATCTATGTAACTATGAACTGGAACTCTGTAAAGAAAGCCCAATTCTTATTCTGCACTTCTTTCCTTGGATAGAGTTCCTACAGGAAAGGCAAAGATATTTGTTAATTCTTTTCAATTATTTACCAATCTTTAGAGTAGTAAATTATGTTCTAGAAGTTCCCAGTGGTAACCAGTGGTCTTTTAGGTATCAATGAAAGTCATGAGTTTTTATGTTTGGTGTGTTAAAACTAAATGTAGTTATTATACTTGTTTAATGATCACTTTGTTCCAGTGTAATGCTGGTGGGATTTACTTCAAATTTGTTTCACTGTTTTTCAACATGAGTCATTAAATTTTAAAAAAAAAACATTGTGGTTGTTTTATATATATATACATATACATATATACATATATATGTGTGTGTGTGTATATATATATATATATACACAAATATATGTATGCATATGTATATATAATAGACCTATACTATATATGTATATATACATATGCACACACATACATACACACACACACATGCACATATATATATATATATATAATTTTAAACTACTTTTAACTATAATTTGGTGGCATGCATTGTATACATACACAATTTTGTGCAACCATTGCCACTGTTTCCAAAGCTAATTCCTTACTTAACACAGAAATTATGTATCCTTTAATTAATTCTGTCACCCACTCACCCAACCCTTACTATCCCATATACCTCTGTTTACAAACGTGGCTAAAGATATATCATGTAAGTAGTATTGCACGATATCCCTTTTACGTCTGGTTCACTTAGCCTCAAATTTTCAAAATTCATCAGTATCATAGTATATATCATACCTCATTGTATATGTATAATGTATTTCGTTTGCCTGTTTATCTGTTGATAGGCACATGAGACACTTTGTCTATTATAAATAAAATTGCTACTAACTTGAGTGTTCATATATCTGAGTCTCTGCTTTCAATTTTTTTGTATATGTAACTAGGAATGGAATTGCTGAGTTCTGTGATAGTTCTATATTCAGTGTTTCAGAAACCACCCAGCTGTTTTGCACCACGGCCTCTCACCATTTCACCCCCACCCAGGCAATACTCAAGGGTTCCAATTTCTGTGCCTTCGCACCAGCATTTATTATTTTTAACTTTTTAAAAATTGCATTCAGTAATATAAAGCAGTATCTTACTGCAGTTTTGATTTCATTCTTCCTAATGATTAACAGTGTTGAACATGTTTTATTTGCTTATTGACCATTTGGTATGCACTTGTAAGAGATATAGTTATTCAAATTGTTTGCCCATTTTAAAACTGGGTTGCAATGTCTTTTTGTTGTTGAGCCTCAGGAGTTATTCATGTATTCTGGATATTGAACCCTTGTCAGACATGTGAATCGACAGTATTTTCTCTGGGTCTGTAAAAGTGCTTTTAAAAATTTCCTTTGTGATGTCTTTTGATGCTTGCAGTTTCTTTTTAAGATTTAGTTTTACTTTTCTTGCCCATACTTTTACTGTTACACTTATGAATTATTTCCAAATCCAGATTCATGACGATCTACCTTTCTTTTTTCCTCTATTTTATAATTTTCCTCTGATATTTAGGTTATTTTCCATTTACATCAATTCTTGCATATGAAAAAGAATACCAAAAAAAAAAAAAGAATTTAAAAAGACAAAAAGTTTTGCACATTGCATGAGGTGGAGTGTCAAGACTTTTCTTTTGCATATGAAAATCAAGTTGTCATACTATTGGTTGAAGAGATTTCTTTTCTCATTGAATCATTCTGACACTTTTGCCAAAAATAAGCTGACTGTAGATATTTTTATTTCTAGATTCTCAATTCTATTGCTTTATTGCTATCCTTGTGCTAGTTCTACACTGTTTTGGTTACTGGACATTTGTAGTAAATTTTAAAACTGGAAAGTATGAGTAACTTTGTTCTTTCTCAAAATCAATTGGCTATCCAGGATTCCATATGGATTTGAGGAGATGATTTTCCATTTCTATTCAAAAGAAAATCTGTTGGAAATTTGATAAAGTTCACATTAAATAATAATAAATCTACTAATATATGGACATGAAATGTCTTTCTATTATTTTTGGATTTCTTTAATTTTTTGCAGTAGTGTTTTTCAGTTCTCAGTGTACAGGCATTTCATTGGTTAAGTTTATTCTGAGTAGTTAAGTTTTGGATGTTATTGTATTATGATTCATATAAAAATTTTCTTTCTGATAACATTGCTGGTGTATAGAAACAATGAATTTTTCTGTGTTGATCCTGAAATAAGTCAGAATAGAGAGTATTTCCCAGTTTTTCATAATGACATCTTCACTTACGTATCCTGGAAACTTTAGATGCTTTTATAAATGTGTATGAACAAATTGCATCAATAAACTTAATTATGGGCATTTTATGCTGGCTTATTTGCATTTTCTATTTTGTTCAATTTATTTATTGGTTCTAATAGTTTTCATTTAAATTATTATGGATTGTCTACATGGGTGATCATGTATTATATAGAAAATATAGCTTTACCTTTATTTTCTAGAGTAGATGCCTTTTTACCACCTTTTCTTACCTAATTTTTGGCTACATGTTTATTACAATGTTGAATAAGAGTGGTGACTGCCGATCTGTTTCTGACCCTATTCTTTTTTCTTTTTTTTTTTTTTTTTTTAGGTTTTTTGATACAGGGTCTCACTTTGTAGTTCAGGCTGGCACTGAGCTCAGCCTCAAACTCACATCATAGCAATCCTCCTGCCTCTGCCTCCCGAGTGCTGGGATTACAGGCATGAGCCACCACACCTGGCACTGTGGTATGTGGTGCTGGTTGCTGCTGGGCATGAGTCTCCACGCCCAGTATTGTATGTGGTTAATGGGGATTGAACCCGGGTCCTTGTGCTTGCAAGATAGGCGCCGAAACCACTGAGCTAAATCCCCGGCCCTCTGACCCTATTCTTGATGTAAGGCATAAAGCTTTGTCTTTTCTTATTGAGTATAGTGTTAGCTTCATGTTTTCCACAAAGCTCATTACTACATTGAAAGAATTCTTTATATTACTAGTTTTCTGTGTATTTTTATCATGAAAGGATAACTATTTTTCCATGCTTTTTATGCATCAGTTGAAATGACAAATTGTTGCATCACTGTTGATCAGTGTTGGGTATGAAATGATCCCCAGATCTCCTGTGTTGAAGTCTTGGTCTCCAATACTGCTACTTTTCAAAGCTACTGGATATGAGGCTTTCGATTAATTCATTGCTGGGTTCTTGATGGGCTTTTTAGAGGTGATGGAAATTTGAGAAACTGAAGGAACTGGATCCTTGGAGGGTAATGCCTTTGGGGCCTAGATCTTGTCCAACCCCTTCCTCTCTGTCTCTACTTCCTGAACACCCCAAGAAGAGCTGCTCTACTCTACCATGTGGTTCCCACCAGGATTTCCTGCCCTTCCACAGGCCCAGAAGCAATGGAGCTGAGTAAGATGGACTGAAAGCTTTGAAACTGTGAGCCAAACACACCTTTCTTGCATTGTTCATCTCAGACTCTTTTTTTCATAGTGATGAAAAATTAACAGAGCATTGATTAATTTTTTATTTTGACCCAGCCTTCCATTCCTAAGATAAGTCGCTCTTATTTATCTAGATTTTTTCCAGTCCTATCCTCTTTCTCTATAATTTCTGAGTGTTCCATTACATCGATAGTAGATATTTTGTTCTGGTCCATAGTTCCTTGAGTCTCTGTTATATTTAGCCTATTTTGTCTCTGTTCAGATGATGTAGTTCCTATTGCTCTGTCTTATAGTTCATTGAGTCCTTTGCCTCATCTATTATGTTGCTGAAAATTTAAACTTAGCTATGTTCTAAAATTTCCATATGGCTGGTTTTTGTTTGATTTTTGGTGGGATTTCTTACTTTTCCATTTGTTTTAAGCACTATTGTAGCTAACTCCTGAAGTATTTTTATGAGGACTACCTCAAAATCTTTGTCCAGGTTGGGGGTGTCACTCAGGGGTAGAGCACTTGTCTGGAATGTGAAAAGACCTAGGTTAGATTCCTAAAACTGCAATACATAAATTAATAAATAAATGTAATCTCTGACAGATATTTCTAATATCATGTTATCTCAGTGATGACATCTATTAATTATTCTTTTTTCCATTTAGTTTGAGCTCTTTCTTAATATGATTGATTTTTTTAAAAAATTAAACTTGGACCTTTTGGGTATTAGGGTTAGGAACTCTGGATCTAATTTAAACCTTGGTTTGAATTAATTTCCTGTGATATCCTGTGGAAGGAGAGAGTTCTGTAATTCATTGCTGCTATGTGGAGTAGAAGCTGAGCCCCTTGTAAAGAGGCATTTTGTTAATGCTGGGAAGAGGTGGGTGTTCCAGTTCTTCCCTGATGCCTCTATATCTGTGAAAAACAGAAGCTTCCCTTCACTGTGATGGAGATGACTCTTCCTCTAGCACTGGTGCAAATCTGACTCTCCATTAAGCCTCTTCCAATATTGTTTATACTGTGAGATGGAGTTGAAAGTCCAGGCTCCTATATCTCCACTGGCATTGTAGCCAGACAGGGGATGAACTCACTGCCCACCTCCAGGACTGGAGGGCTCTCTGTCCTACTCAGCACCTTTTCATATCACTGCTCTGAGTTAAGAGGTTGGAATGCTTTGCTGCTTGGTAGGTTTCCATTTCATGAGATTTCTCTCTTGTCCCCCCTTCTTGGCCTTTCCAACTTGCTGACTTATTCAGGTCCAAATGTGACATATATCAGAAAGAAAACCTGGAGAACTCACCAACATATCATTCCTCAGTCCTCGAGCTCCCTGGTCAGTCTGCTTTATTTATACCTTGTAGCATTTTCTTTTGTTTATTTTTTATGTAATTTCTAGGGCTTTTAGTTGAGTTCATCAGGAGGAAGAAGTTAAGTGCATCTGTCTTCTCTCTGCAGAACTCTCCACATAATTGCCACAAAACTGAAGTCTCCCATGTACTTTAAAGCATGTCCTCATTTGCTTCTTTTCCAGGCTAGTAGCTCCTTATTAAATAAATACCTGGATCAGTGTTTTTAAAACTACAGACTGTGACCCATTAGTAAGTCATAAAATCAATTGGATAGGTCATGACCAGTGTTTAAAAGTGAACTAGAGTATAATAGAGGGAAAACAAAGTATATTATATTAAGTCAAGAGTTGTTGCATTATGTTTTTGATAGTTGCCTGTGTGTGTGTCAATATTGAATTTAAAATAAAATGTATTTCCTAACTGTGGGTTACAGCTCAGTTTTAAAGCTACCTACCTAGATGGTGAAGGATGGGAGATGAGGAAGAGATGACTTTTCCACCCTGATTTCAGTGAGACTCACTGCTGTCCCTGTTTCTCACCCCTGCTCTCCATGCTAGCTGGATTGGCTGACTGAGCATGTGATGTAGATTAGAATGGAGCCTCCTGATTTCCACTTCAAAGTGCTTTCTGGCCCAGATATACCTCTCTGTAGATGAAACAGAGAAGAGCTCAGTGTGGTTCTGTGAATTAGCCTTGAGACTAAACAGGAAGAATGTCTTCTAGCCCCAGAACTTGGCCACCTTGTATGCCAGATATGGGTTTTGCAAGGTAAATTCTCTTAGGAAGAGTTAAAGAAATCCTGTCCTCACCTCCATACCGAAAGCTTTCATCTAAGTTCAAATCAAATCCTTGCTTGGTACATCTGGTGCTATGTTAGCACTGAATGAAGAATAGATAGGAGATAAAGAAAAAACAGAGCTCTAACAGGGAGCCCATGGTTCTTAATGGAGAAACTAAAACATGTTTTCAAGTGAAATAGAAAATAGAGTTTTCTATATAAGAGAAACCATGTATTATTTAGGCTTATGTGTCTACTTACTGCACTTTGTAATGGGTTCTCTCTTAAGTGTACTCATTTACTTAAAATAAAAGTAGAAAATTTAATAATAAGACCTACAGGTATATTACCAAGAAATAAGGACTGGAGTAGGGTGTTACAGTAAAGACAGAAATCTTCAGTGGCTGGGACATATGGCAAGTTGTCTGGACTTTTCCTGATCATTTCCTCTTGAGAGACTATATAACTCATGAGCTCATGTGATCTCATGCCACATAAGCTGTGCATGTTCTGAACACTCTAATGATATATCCTGGTTGCCTATTTTTGGCTAGATTCAGTGTTAGGTATGTTCAGTACGTGGGTATTTTATTGATTCTCTAGAAGAATCCTACATTACTAGCTCTATTTCCCACATGAACATGATGAGGCTCAGAGAAGATAAGAGATTTGTGGGAAATTATAGTTTGCAAGTGGCAGTTAGGATTTAGCCTGAGGCAAACTGAAGCCTGTATGATCATTCCTTCCATTCTACTATAGTTGCTTTTGGGAATCAAGACCATGAGAGAATAAACACAGCCTAGATGAGAATTAGGAGGCCCAAGTGTTATTTAAAGATCTGCAGGGTCCACTGACAGTAGGTAGTACTGAGAAAAGGCTTTGTGATACATAGGACTCTTTCAGCAGTCTATTTAAAGAAAATATACCTTCTTTCTTAAAACAAATTTTATTGGTTAAAAAGAGATCACCATGAAATCTACCAAAGCATAAAACAAAATGTGAAATACGACATGAGGCTTAAGCTGTTTCATCTACACGGAATAGTGCATTTTCAGTAACAGTTGTAAATTAAATAAAGGAGCACATATTTGAAATTGCTTAAGCCTTTAACAAATATTTGGGACAGTGGTGCTGTTATGGAAACTTATTGCCAGTGATAAAAGAACCAATGGAGATAAATTCTGGTTAATAAATCCTGTCACTTTATCAATGAAGTAGAAAGTATTTTCAATAAGAGGTTCATGATACAGGGCACATCCAGCAACCTTTTCTTCAACATCTGGGCTAGGTGGCCTGGTCTAAACCCATCCATCAGGCTTCTGCTACCATTTCTGTTCTCGTTCTCCAGTATAAATATCGAACACAATCCAACGGACACCTCCACAATCCCTACCCCAACATCCGAAATAGCAGATTGATAACTGAGCAGATTAACAGGAGTACTGCTAAGGTGGAAAATGCAGACAGATAGAAACTGACTGTACCCCAGTACTGATAGGCTCGAAAGGACTCTGGAGACAGGGCAACACCACTGCCTGAATCAGATATGTTGGCTTGCTTAGGTGAATTGGGGGGAGGTCTTTGCAGAAGTTTCATTTAAAAAAAATCACATACTTTAACCTGAGAGAGCAAAAATGCTTTTTAAAAAAGCATTACTCCAAAGCCACCTGGATCATTATAGAGAAGAATTTAGAATCTAATTACCTGCTGGGTGTTTACATATGTTACCACAGAAGCTTGGGGAGTGAAGCAAGATAGACCTAGGTGCTTTTTATTTAACCTGTAGTCGGTCTTGTCTTTCCAGCTTCTCAGATGCAAAAACAATATCATTATCGAAGTAACTCAATTTACACAGATATATTCCTGCAAACCAGATGTGCTGTGTGAAAACCCAATTGTTGTGAATCAAATTATGTTCTATCTCCTAAGGCAACTTGTTATTTAAGCATATGCGCAGCTTTCGATGACTTAAAAGATTGGCATTTATAGGCCACCTGGTTACCTCTGCTTGGTTGATGTGTCTGTGCTGTCAGAGCCACAGTACGCTGTGCTATAAGGAAAATTAATAAATGGCAGTGACATGGTACAGCACAGATTTACCTTTGGTTCTCATCAGGGTCTGATGCCTTTCAGAGACTCATGCTGTTTCTTTCTTGCAACTCCAACAGCTGAGGATTGTGTGACCCGGAGAGAGGTGCAGAGGCAGAGGGGAAAGTTAGTGAGATGAGGGAGCAGAAAATCGAGAATGGTTTGGTGAATGTGACCGGCCATTCTGATATGTATTGATATGTGGTCGCCAGTGTGTGTTTTGAAATCATTGATGAGATTTTAGGAAGCAGCTAATTGCATTTCAGAGCTCTTGCTGGTATATTACCATCCAATAATATTTTTGTATATAAATATGTCTTTCTTAAGACAATGATAAAAGCAGTCTCTCTGGAAGCTGTCAGATTTAGGGACTAGAGGGAGGGAATATGTAAGACAGGAATGTAGGTTCTCCAAAGGAAGGCCAAGTGGCCTCTGGGCTGAACCACTGGGCCAGCACTGCCTGCTCTCCTGTTTCCTTTGCTTTAACTTCATAGTTACTGTGATAGCTAATTTTAGATGTCACATTGACTGGGTTGAAAAATATCCAGTTGACTGGTACACATTAGTTCTAGGAATGTCTATAAGAGATTTCTGAAAAAGACTGGCCTTCGAGTCAGCCGACAGAATGGTAACTTTGCTCTCCCTTCTGGAGCAGGGACACTCACCTTTTGCCCTCAGACATGAGAGATCAAGGCTTTCTGACTCTTGGGTCTTGGGGACTTTTCCCAGCAGCCTCTCCCAGCTTCTCAGCCTCTTGACCTCACATTAAACCACAGCCAGCCCTGGCTTCCTGTTTTATTTTATTTTATTTTTTTTAAGGTTTTTTTTGAGACAGGGTCTCGCTTTGTGGTTCAGGCTGGCCCTGAGCTCAGCCTCTAACTCACATCACAGCAATCCTCCTGCCTCTGTCTCCCGAGTGCTGGGATGACAGGCGTGAGCCACCACACTCGGCACTGTGGTATGTGGAACTGGTTGCTGCTGGGCGTGAGTCTCCATGCCCAGTATGGTATGTGATTACCGTGGATCGAACCTGGGTCCTTGCACTTGCAAGACATACCTCCACTGGACATACCTCCAAGTGGACATACCTCCAAGTGGACATACCTCCACTGAGGTAAATCCCCAACCCTTCCTGTTTTATTTTTAATCTTTTAAGTGGTATCTGTGGAACTTCTCAGTGTCTACTGTGCTTAAGCCAATTCCTGTACTGTATCTCTTCTTGTATGTCAATATCTAGTCATTTGTCCCTTGTAAATAAGAACCAGTCTGGGCAAAACATCCTTAGCCAGCTTTGTTGTCATGGGAACATCTTGGGTTATATATTAAGAAGATCACAACATCATTAGGTAGTTTAACTTTATGGGGACTCCCATTACATATGAAGTCCTTTGTTGATCGAAATGTTGTTACGTGGTGCATGACTGTGCATCCTGCTGACTCAGTTTCACTGGCAATCCTGGACTAGCAAAGTACCCTACAAGAGTCTGATTAGCCCTTTGACACTTATCCTCTTGTTTCTTTGACTTTTCCCTCATGTTTCTGACTTGCTCCCTGAGCCCAGCTGAACCGTGATCCCTGTTTTCATTTTCATAGCCTGGCCTGAGTAACTTGCTTCTGTGACACTCCAAGTGTCTGACAGTTGTCCAGATCATGTCCATGTCACTACTCCCAGATGCCTTTTGCAACCATAATACCTAAACTTTGCTCATGGATGTCCTTCTAGCAATTCTTCCCCTTCCCCCTAACCTCAATCTTTCCTTGTCTGCTGAAAATTTCTTAAATATAACTCACTGTTTCTCCTATCTTAATTGTTTTACTTCTATTCTCCTACCCTTAGTTGAATACTTATATCTTCATCAAGTCTTTATCCTTATTATTCTTCTGAAGATGTACTTGTCAATGTCACTATTGATTTCCATGTTGCTTAATAATTATTATTCTCAGTCTTTATTTTCCTTAGAAATCACAATACCACTTGACACGCAGCTAATCACCCCCTTTCTCTGTGAAGCTCTTTATCTTGGCTTCCAAGACCGCACACCTGTCTAGTTTTCCTTCTCCTTACTAAGTGCTCCTTGAAAGTCTTTTTTCCTCTGGGATGTTCCTCTTTTCTCTGTTTTCTAAATATTTGAATACCCTAGGGCCTAGCCTATGATCTTCTTTATTTTTTTCTGAAGTCACTAAGCTTTGGATCTTTCTCCAAGGCAGCTTTTCAAATTTTTCTTCTTTGCAGTTGATACAACTTCATTTTTAAGATTTCTAGGATATGAAAGGAAAAGAAAACTTAGCAATTGGCCTCAATTTGTTTTCATCTCACAATATGTTTCCAATCACAATATGATAGATTAGAAAATCCTGAAAAATTCTTCAGAAAGTTAATCACTTTTTCCCACCCTCTCAGATTACCTGTGTTATTCCAGTAACTTCATAACAGGTTTAATTCTTTCCATGTATATCCCAGTCCCTGTCTACTCTTATCAGAGCAGCCAGAGAGACACTGTGAAAATATACTATAGGTCATATCGTGCTCCTGCTTATCATGGTCATTGGCTTTCATCTTATCAGACTTGAGTCCAAAGTCATCGTGCTCACCTACAAGGATCTCTATGACCTGGCTCTGGGTCACCTCTCTTCTCAACCCTGCTCTTTACACCCTAGCCTTGATGTCTTGCTGTTGCTCTTGAACAAACCGATCATCCTCTCCTCCGTGTTGACCTTGCTGTTTCTTCTGCCTCACATGCTATTTTCACTATTTGTGTCACTCATTCACTCGTTCCCTTGAAATTTTTACTCTGACGCATCATATCAGTAAAGCTTTCTGCAATCACTTGATGTACAATTGTAATCGTTTCCTCTGACATTTCTATCACCAGAATGATTTTTTCCTTCTTAGTGTGATCATTTTTAACCTACTACATTTCATCTAGTTTATTCTATCTTTACTACCAGAATATAAGCTCATGAGGGCATATATATATATTATATACATATATATATAGTTCCTACTGCTATACCTCTGGTGGTTAAACCAATGTCTGACATATAGAAAGAGCTCAATAAACATCTGTTTTTAAAAAATAATGAATCAGTCATAGGTTTTTTAATCACTAAAGTTAATTTGAAAAGTTACTTTGAAATTCTGTTGTTTAGAAGAATATTCACATTTTTTCATAGAAATAATGCTATTTAAAGTAAATAAGTTCTATATCCCATGTCAAATATATGTAGAAGCTACACAGTATGTTTGTGACTGGGGGCTAGATGAAGTGTCATACAATGTCTCTTAGCTAGCTGCTGCAGTTGCTCAATGTAAAATAGGGTGAAGGGGGAAAATGTTGAGATTGTAACAAAAAAGTAAGGAAACAAATTTTATGTATATGGGGGGGTGGTAGGGTGGGTAGGGCTATGGGAAAAAATGAGAATTAAGTTATGTCTTATACTGGTACAAATCCCCATTATGGAGTGCAATCATGATGTGTATATTTAATGTACCAATAAAGATTAAAAAAAAGATTCACTTGGAAATAACTGATCATAATAACAACACTGTGATGTATAAATCCAGTAGGAAACTCAGAGAAAGAACTAATGATTTTGGAGTTGAAGTTCATTTTACAATAGAAACAATATTTGAACTGAGTCCATAGAGTGAATGAAAAAATATATATATATGTGTGTGTGTGTGAGAGAGAGAGAGAGAGAAAGAGAGAGTGAGAGAAACAGAGAGACAGACAGACAGACAGAAAGACAGAGAGAAGTAATGAAAAATCAGATGAAAATATATGGTACATTCATTGAAAAGGGACAAATTTTCTGATGCTAGTATAGTGGTGAGAAAAGCAGGTAGGTCATAGTGCTGAAAAAATACTGTGACCATATTGGGGACCTGAGACTTTTCCTGTTGGTGCTAAGAAAAAAGTTTGACTTGAATTAAATCTAGTGAAAAAACAAAGTTCATTCCTACCTAGAAAAATTGTACTATTTCATAGATTTTTAATTAGGGTTTTCAAATTTTCTTTAGTTTCTAGGCATTTCCAAAATTGATGGGCTACCTCAAAGAGTAGGTAGCTACTGGTAACTAAAATCTTATACACTATTAATTCACTATAATAAATGATACTCTCAGTTATTCCTTATTTTCACAATGTCTGACTTCTGGAAGTTCACATTAAATTTACCACATTTTACTCACATGTTACCTTTATGATTTGCACATAAAACTGAGATGAATAACTACCACATTGTCTCTCTAGGCATGGCCACTGGGAAAAGTCACACCTGGTCTTTGGGAAGAGACTTGTGAACCAGATGAAAGCAGAGCAAATTTGCTTATCAGGAATGCAGGGGCCACTGTCTGGAGAGACACAGGTACAGTAACAGGAAGGATGAAGGAATCAAGATTCACAATCATCCTGAGCTTGAATCCTGAATGCTAGGTCCATGCTAGATAGAAAGCAGCTGCACCTGGAGAAGTGTCCTCAGTTTAGTTCCAGAACTGAATTACTTGGGCCAACATGGAGAAGATCTGAGCTGGCAGCTGATAGAGGCTTACAGAGTTCCAGGTACTTTTAATAGGGCTCTTTGTTAAATTATCTAATTATTGTAAGGTTTGGTTAAGGCAAGAGAAACTATCCTTCCAGCCTATATATGTGAAGGAACCAAAATTCCTCCAATATCATATAGTCATGAAGGGGCAGAGCTGAGATTTGTATCAGTGTTGGTAATGGTTTGTGTCATTCCTATTTCATGGCAGCAATTCATAGGAATGATTGTGTTTTTTTTTCTCTCAGAAGTTTAGAATTTTAGGCCTTATAAGAAACAGTTATGAGGCTGTCTGGTGACTTTTTGGACAATGTTTGACAGACCTCCTAAAAAAGAAAAAGAATGGGCAGTAAGTTGGTGGGGAGCAAATGAGGTCCGGCATGATTAGCACACTTCCACCAGCTCTGCTTTCCTTGTTGAGGATCCATATGTGGTGTGACGTGAAGAGAGAAATCATATGCATTTTTTAAAAGGGAGAAAAACCATTGATCTTGTAACCTCAGTCCTTCTATTTCAGATAATGATGTCATGGCCCATGCAATGAGTGTGAAATGTGCCAGTAATGAAGTTGGGCTTCCTAGATATGAAGCCATTCTTAGGTGACATTAAGAAGACACAAATGTCTCACACACTAGAGATGAGTGTTTCTATGGCTCCATGGTTTGAGTATCTGCTTAGTTTGGGGACCACCTCTTAAATGAGTGCAAGTAGACATGAGGAAAGCTGTCAGGATGTTGTAAGGCCTGGACATTGTTTATATAGAGAACAACTGACTAAGTTGGTTAAAGGTGTACATTTTGATATGGAAATTTAATAAAGGAATTTATATTTGTCTTCAAATTTGAAGGGCCATTATGTCAAAAATGGAGAAAATCTGGGCTCATGATAAACACAGCAGAGACTCTAACAAGGAAATATCTGAAAAAGGAACTTTTTTGAGGAAGTAGAATCACTGCCCCCAGATTTATTCAAGCAGAGTTGTGAGCATTGTTGGGATGTCATTGAAAGGCCCCTCCAGGGGCTGGAAGATTTGATTAGCTGGCTTCTAGACTCCTTTAAACCCTAGTGATGTATTATTCTAACAGGCCTTCAGCCCAAAGGACAACTTATTGAATCTTTACACTCCATTTGGTGTTACAAATACTATTTTAGATTATATTCTTTATCCAAGGTCACTTACTATCACCCTCTATATAAATCAATAGCTGATATGGTTGTAGCAAATCTCTGCAGATCCAACAATATATCAATTTTAAACACAGAATATACATTTGATTTGGTTCACAGATCAGAGTTTTAGAGCTAAGAGTGAGGTGATCTTTCAAGACTGTCTGGTCAAGTCCTTTATTTGTACAGATGACACAAAGTGAAGCAGCACTATGTCTATCCTGCCTTACCTTGCTCCTTATGAAGGGATAGAGTCTGTCTTTCCATTTTTGACTCATCCTGATATATTCTAGAGCCAATAAAAATACAGGAAGGATACCTTTTACTTATGTGGAAAGGCTTCAAAATTGATGAATACAAGTAAGTACAGTTAATTCAGTACCAACTCTGACCTCAGCACTGTTGTAAGTTTTGCAAACAATATGAAACTTAATTGCATGAGCATTTGGTTTAGGAAGTTTTCTTGTAATCCTGCTTCGTGGTTTTTATTTGCATACATGTTGATTTATTTCACAGGCTTTCTTTGTATTTATTGAGGTGCTCATGTGGCTTTTCTCTTTTCATTACATTATAACACAAACTAAAGCTGAGACTATCTTTGCAGTCATAAAATATAATTTGG
>PVIR01006956.1:0-63275 GCA_004026965.1 Petromus typicus
TTGTTGTGTGTGGCTACTGGGGATCGAACCTGGGCCTTTGCACTTGCAAGGAAGGCGCTGGAACCACTGAGCTAAATCCCTGGCCCCATGTCTTTTTTAAATGTGTAGCACCTTCCTGTTTTCAAAATGGTTGTGAGTTTCTGCTACCTTTTAAAAGTTGTAGAGAGCACATAGAGCAGTCAGTGTTACCTCCATGTGCCAGATGTGGATTGACTCAGGGCACAGAGTCGTGTGAATGCACGTGGCTCCCAAGAGCACTGTCCTCCAAGGCCCGGTCCGCTGAGTGTGTTGAAACATTCCCAAGGGATCTCTCAGGGTTTGAACAAAATGCTCACCTTAGAGGTTTTTTTTAAATTTTAACTAGATATATTTGTTACATGCAGAACTCACCCTGTTTCATCCGTAAGTACCAGTTTATGGGGAAATCGCCATATTTATTTCTTTGGTACTTCTGAAGATGCATGGAGAAAGAAGCTCAGTTTTCCCCTCTGTCCTCTCACAACATACTTCTGACGCACTGAGGGCTTTACCCACCACACAAGCCCCACAGCAGTTGGCATCTACCTGCATCCTCGAGTTCAGTTAGGTTCTGACATCATGTACCGTAGTGTCACATCCCCCGGGTTGGACCTTCACAACCTGATCCCCACAGGTTGAGGGTTTGGTCCCTGGTGCCTTCCCTTCTTCAGGTGACTGTGGAAAGCTCCAGATCATTTCCTTTGTGCCTTGGACCAAGCAGCTGTACCTGGGGTGCCCAGACCCTTCCTCAGGTTGGACCGATTTGCTAGAGCACCTCGCAGAGCTCAGTGAGGCTTCCACATATTTCTTGGTTTTGTAGAAGTTGTCAGGAGGCAGGTGAAGGGCCACGTGGAAATGCACAGGTGGGGGTGCGGAGGAAGGCTGTTGAGCGTCTCTCCCCGTTCTGCACTGTCCAGAAGCTCTGGGGGCTCTGTCTTTTGAAGAGTTTTTTAGGAAGCTTTAGAGGGGAGCATGGATGCTTCAATCACTGGCCAGTGGTGACCAATTCAAACTTGAGTTCCCTTGTCGCTCTGGAGGCTGAGAGGTGGGGATGTAAGCCCGAACCTCAAATGCCATCTTGGCCTTTGGGATTTTAGGGGTAGGAACCCAGGACCAAATGTTTACTTCACAGTGCCACAACCTGTGACACCAGGAATAGGGTGTGTGTGTGTGTGTGTGTGTGTGTGTGTGTGTGTGCGCGCGCCTGTGTACGCGTAGCTGCACTGGTAGACGTTTAAAAATAAGCCCATGAGGCATAAATTCACTGCATACTTGAACTAAATGTCTCAATCCTAGTTTTCAACCTTGATATTTGGAGTTTTCTGATTTTCTTACCCTTAAGATACATGATATAATTACATTTTGTTTTATAAAAGCCTCTAATTTCTAATATCTTTGAGCAGACATAATTATACTTAGTAGTTCAGGCTGGTTCTGAGCTCAGCCTCAAACTCACAGCAATCCTCCTGCCTCTGCCTCCTGAGTGCTGGGATTATAGGTGTGAGCCATCACACCCATGCTGGTGGGCATGAGCTGCTAAAACCCAGAGTTGTGTACTTGGTTCCTGGGGATCGAACCCGGGACCTTGCACTTGCAAGGCAGGTGCCAGAACCACTGAGCTAAATCCCCCACCCCTTTTTTTGTGTTTCTTACCTTGCTTCTAAAAGGCTGAGAGGTATGATGTGAGTGGATAGCATTTTAAAAGACTCTTGAAAGAATAATATAATCAAATTAAAATGGAATTTTCCCTTAGGTATATCTATACAAAGAGATTGTATAATGATTATATAGAAGGTGTCAGATTTATTCATATTGAAGTTTGAAATATTAAATTGTGTATAGAATCTTTAAGGGGAAAATTACCTGATTTTTAGAAAAAATACCATTAAAGTGTTTGTGTAGGTGATTGTAGTGGTAAAGCAAAAGATGACCCCTTCAACTACCTTGAGGACTCAGTATTTCTTTGGGTTTCGCTATCTTTAAAGGGTTTTTTTTTAATCATTTGTTTTAATTTTTAACTGACACATACAATTTGCACATATGTTGGGATATCAGTGGATGTTTAAAGATAACTACTGCAGGCATATTTATTTGTACTTTAAAAAATATATCTATGTGGGAGAATTTGGGGAAGGAAAGAGAAGAGAACAAATGTTTCAGAATGTTTTAGAACACTAGCTATTGTTCTGTACTCTTAAAACCATATTCTTCTCTACTATTTAACTCTACAACCCTGCTACCACACAGAGAAGCACCTGATTAGGGTCTGTGCGCTGTGGAGCAGGTGGTGTAATGGTAGCAGCGCACCTTGTTTTGTGTATTTACAGACACTATGATCGGGATCTGAAGAGATCTGAGTAGAAGTTCGTCTGGGGTAGTAAACTTCTAGAAGGAGCATGTGTGAATTAGGTAGAAATGGGCTGAGGGAAGTCCAGTGGGAAATAAAAGCTGTTGAGGGACTTAGTTTAGTTTTAAGGATTTGTGATCAATTTCCTTCATCTTTTACCATTGAGTAGAGTTTTCATTATGGTACAGAGAGTATTATAAATTGTTTCTCTCAGAAAAAGGGAGAAACTTATATAAAAGTAGAGAGGATATATACGTCCTAATCCAAAATATAAAGCTCATAGCTTCTGTATTTTAGAATTTACAAAGGTACTAAGTCCTGAAAATACTAATGATTTTTACTGGTAAATTAAAGTCATTTATATTGTAGTCAAAGAAGTTGATGTGTAGATTACCCATCATAACTCCCCCTGTGAATATATTCCTACCTATTTATGTTACACGGACAAACATGTAATCTACAGGGTGAGGAGAGGATTTATAGCAAAGTTTGTTATTTTTAAGCTGTTCAGATTTAAAGTGCCATATACCCTGGAAATAGTATTACAGATGGATGCAGAAGTTTCTTGCTTAAGCTTTCCTTTAGTTTTCAAAAAGAATAGCTGGCATTTAGAAAGAGCTTGCCAGATAACCGGACTATTCCCAGTCCTTTATATGTATATTTTATTTCACTGTCAGCCCTATGTCCTGGGTCCGGTCACCTCCTTTTCCTGGATGAAGACACTGACGTGTGGTGAGTTTTCAATCTCATGTCTGTGAGGAGAGCTGGGATTCCATCTGCACCACCTCATCCCCTAACCTCACACTCTTCCCCAGGCATGCTAGATCCAAGCGTAGGATGGTACTGTAGGACTCCTAATCCTCGCGCTTCTATTTTGTCACATGAACAGCTAAGTAAAAGGAAAGGTTCTTTCATTTTATTCTTGACAGAAGTGTACACTGGAAGTCATAGCTTGTTCCATGAGATGTGTGGAAGAGCTTGGAGATTTTTAACTCATGTTGATTTGCAGCAGTTAAGATAAATCGTATTGGGGACATTTAAGATTTATTCTATGGAGCCATGGAGCAGGATCAGGGTCAGAGCCCCCAGTCACCTCCAGGTCTTCCTTGTGATCCCTGTTTGAGTTGTTAGGAACCAGAATGTTCGATACGAAAGTCCTCAGCGGTACTTTGTAAGATGACGATTAGAGAGAGTCCCTTGTGGAAGTCTGGCATTCAGCAGACAGTGCACCATCTAATTGAGAGGAGTGCTCTTGACAAATGCTTGCATGGGGTAGGTGATATTTACACCTCGGAGGATGATAGAAGGTAGCGGCTTCTTGATTCCAAAGCATCTGCAGTGACAGGGGATCAAGATCTTTAAGAAATGATGTCTCGAGTTATTTTTAAGATGTCCTCTTTTTTTTCCCTAAACTCTAAACTTTGCTGTCACCTGAGTTACTAATGTAGCAAGAAAAAAAAATCCTTGGAACTAATCTTTTATTTTGGATTTTGAGGCAAAAAAATGTCAGATTCATATCAAGAAATTACCTCCTACACCAAATATACATACCTGTCAGTCACAGCAGTAATCATTGTTGCCGATTTATAAACTGTATTAGTCTCCTCTTACTGTAAGAATCAGTGCAGAGTCATTTACCCTCTGTGTCTGTACTCATTTCACGTTCTAGCAGGCAAACAAATTTACGTAAAAATACTGCGTATGGTGCATTGCAGCTTAAGAATTCAGTGGTAACTATTTTGCTGAGGGCAATAAATGTCAGCTGTACTATCAGCTGCATTTAGTGGTATGTATTCATAAATACATTTTCGAGATGGGTGCAGACGTGTTATGCCATGTGAGTATTCTCTCCAGTGTTTTAAACTAACACAGTTAGTGGCCCTGTGAACATGTACCATCTTCATCATTCTTTACATGTATGTTGTGTGTCTTGTGCTTTTCATAGGCGACAAACAGCTGAAGTATGAAAATATGTGACTGTCTTTTGTAATGAAATATCTGGTTTAAAAACACAATTGATGTGCTCTTCTACTCTGGAATTTTTATTTTATGTTTTCTTCTAAGCAGAAAGACGTTGACCATTAAAAAGGGAATAAAAACACTAGTTGCTTTTATAAATTTATTATTTTCAATTACTGAGCTAGCTTGGTCATTTGTTTAGGCTTTAAAAATGTTAACTCGGTTGATTTAGTAGAATTACTATAACTTCACAAAAATTACAAAATTCTTAACTATACCTTGCTTTTACTTTCCCATTTCAAACTCTGCCACAAGAAATTTATACTCACTGCTATAATGGCTTTTGAAATGTATTCTGATTCTGTAGAATAAGAAGCCATAATGAAAATATTACTTGCACTCAGAAAATAGACACCTCACATTTTCTGTTATAAATTGGAGGTAAGGTAGTTGGTAGCCAATGATTTGGGGTGAAAAAATTGTCTTGTGATTAAAATAACATATTTAGGTAACATTAAAATGCAAAAAATGGGAGGAGAAAGAAGAAAAGGAACAGAGCTAATAAAGAAAAAGGAAAAGAGTAAGCTCCATGTATTAATAAGCTGTATTAATCATTTCTACCTAAATCTAATCTAAACCCACTTCCAGGAAGTATTGCATGATGAGGTGAGCTCCATATTACTTTATTTTGTAACCATCTTGACATATATACAATCACATCATTTATCTTTTTCTTTTCTTTTTTTTTTTTTTTTAAAGAGATGGGGTCTCACTTTGTAGTTCAGGCTGGCCCTGAGTTTAGCCTTGAACTCACAGCAATCCTGCCTCTGCCTCTCAACTGCTGGTATTACAGGCATGAGCCACCACCCATTATGGTGTGTGGTTCAGATTGCTGGTGGGTGTGTGTCTCCACACCTAGCATTGTGGTATGTGGTTACCAGGGACTGAACGCAGGACTTTATGCCTGCAAAGCAGATGCAGAACTGCTGAGCTAAATCCCTGGCTCTAATGTTCAATTCTTACAATCACATGGTGACACAGATTTTACCACCCCAAGTTTTTATTTATTTATTTTTGAGACAGGGTCTCCCTTTTGTAGCTCAGGCTGGCCTTCAAATTGTGGAGATCCTCCTGCCTCTGCCTCCAGAGTACTGGGATTACAGGCGTGAGCCACCATGCCAGCACTCTGGTATGTGGCACTGATTGCTGGTGGGCGTGAGTCTCCACCCTTGGGATTGTTGTATATGATCTCCGGGATTGAACCCAGGACCTTGCACTTGCAAGACAGGTGCTGAAACAGCTGAGCTAAATCCCCAGCCTCATTAATCTTTTTATAGATTGTTTTATATTATGTCTCAGGATGGCTTTCTTTGATGTGCATCTTGTTATTTAAATAAATCAGAAACTCTGAGGTGCATTTCCATTTCTAACGGAAGGTGAAGAAATGCCCAAAAGACCTTTTAGTTCTGTAGGAGTCTTCGAAACCACAGTTCTGGCCCTCATGCTATAAGGTGTTGCGTGATGCGAGGGCAGAGGCTGTAGTTCGTTTTTGGTGGGGAATTGCCAGTGTTCAGCATTATTCCCTGTGCACAGTCATTGCTTCCTAAAGGTCTGTGGGCTGTTTGACCCAAACACAATACATAGAGTGTTACTGTCCGTTTGGAAGTCCACCACTTTGGCCTTCACTGCTCCTAGCCAAGAAGTAGATTCTACAACAATTACTTTAAATTCCATTTTACATATCTTCATAACCCCCCAAAATTACACATATCTTTACTTTCTATTTTAACAGTAGCGAAGTTTCACATTTATTAAAGGTAAGGAAGGGAACATGCTCTGCAATGCAGGTTTGTAAAAGTAAGGAGAAAAGGACGCCCTCTGGTGGGAAGGTGTGCTGTTCTGAGGCTGAGGTCGGGGCTAGGCCATCCCGTCGGAAACCTGGAGATCTTGCAGAGTCAGTATGCAGGGCTGTGGGAACAGTTCTGCACGTGTGGCCTGGGGTTTTGCAATGGGCAGGTCATACCTAATTTCCCAGCCAGTCTCAGTCATGTCCTGTTCTCCTCCCTTATTTCCCCCTGAGAGACTCGTATCCCCATCATTCTTTATGAGATGCTGAGGGAGGAGAGGTTTTGATCCTCATCCAGCCCCTTCAAGGTGTCCTTATGCTTGATGCACTTGCAAAGCAGGGCTGACCTCAGAGAGCTGTGGCACAGAGGGCCAGAGGAGACTTTTGCAAAAAGCAGCATGTTCAGTGGCTGTTGCATTCTTTGCTGGCGGTGTGGCCAGGAAAGCAATATGGGAGGATGTGAGAGGCCTCCGGACACTGTGCACAGCAGTGGTGGGACCTCAGCTGCGCAGATCAGAACAAAGGAAGGATGCTGTGATCTGAAGGCCGGCAGGTGGGAGCTCCAGCCAATGGGCCTCTGTTCCGGGAGAGGCTGCTTCTCAGAGAAGGAACCTGGGAAAGAACAAACCGTAGACCCAGGTCACAAACGAAGCAAAAATATCATGTAGGCTTTGAACCAGAAGAATCAGGAGAACACGGGAGCCATGTGGAGTCTGGGGAGGAACCAAAGTCCAGCCTTTGGAATAGGACCTCGAGCTAGATCAGGGGGAGTAGCTCACAGCAGAATCCACTAACTATTGGCCTCCGGTAGCATCAGAATCTCTTGCCACAGGGCAGAATTGGTGTTTGGAGATGGCTCTGTGCTGTGAGTGTTGTGAGGATGGAAGGGAATGTGCAGACTAGAGAGAGGATCTGGTCTGACACATTACAGGTAGGAAAAGAAACATGCTTTGCAAAGCGAGTTTGTAAAAGTAGGGGAAAACACACATTAACTATCAAACATATTAACTTCGGGACCGTTAAATGAACAGTCGTACACCAGAGAGACTCAACCAAGTATAGAAGGCACTAAATCCACGTTGTTTTGGTGGTGGTTTTGCTGTTGTTCACTATTGTCCACTAGGTGTAGCTGCCGAAGAAAGCGTTTGCAAGACAACAAGGTATTTATGTCTGCTGAGATCTCAGCAACTCCGAGGAAGCCAAGTGTTATTTTAATCTTTATTTTATGGTTAAGAAGAAAGACATTCAGAGTGAAATGCGCCAGTAAGAATGTGTACTTAGTATCAAATGCAGAGTATTGAATGTGAATCAAAGTGTGTGATGCTTCTCCATACGATAGGGAGTTAAATAATGCTTGGGAAAACAAATGGTTATTGGAATTTGACTTCAGTCTTCCCAACTACTGCCTCAAACTTCCTAGGAACATGAAAGTTCAAGCATATCTTTGAAATAGTTTTTACAAGGGGAAATATGCAATATTTCAGAGTATCCCATTTCAGAGGTAGGCCCTGCATAATAGCAGTAGCTAAGTCTTTGATGGTATTTACTGTGTTAGATTGGAATTCATTTTACTCTCATGACAGGACACTGAGGAAAGTTTGAGAAATTTGCTCAAGTTTACACAACAGCAGCAGCAACAACATGGCAAAACCAGGTTGATACCCTGGGCTTCTTGGCTTTAACATTCATGTTGCTAAGCACTGCATGAAAATGTTTTTCATTCTGCTGCGAAACCAACTTAGGAATTTCATGCTTGGGTGTCAGAAGAAAACTGTTTTTCTTGCTTAAAATAAAACAAACCACCTTAAGACATTTTTCTCGTGAGCAGTGATTTTGAATATCTACCACATACTGATTTCTTCGGAGTGGGCTTGCCTCCCGCAGTTCCGTCTGGTGCTTGAAAATCTCGAGAGTTTTTGGATAAATCTTAGTTACACACAACAGTTTGGATATTTTCGGAAAGCTCAGTGAAGTTGTTAAGTTTACTTTTCTCGGTCGTTCCAAGTTTTTGGTGGGGTTTTCGTGTGTTATCTCTATAATTGTCAAATAGGGAAAAAGAGATGCATGGGAATATTAAGGAACACAGCCTGGCAGCTGGTGCAGTGACTCCAGTCCACAAACTAATCTAGAAACGGAGAAGCAGACAATTAAAATGGGATCACGGGCTGTGGGTGTAGTTCAGTGATAGAGTGCTTGCCCCGCATAAAATAAGCCCTGACTCCCATGCCCAGGTCTGCCAAATACAAACAAGCAAACAAAATATCAGAGATGGAGAGGCAGAGAGAGACTAAAATCAGATCGGATGCTTCCAACTTAGATCAGAGACGAAACATGCTGTTCAAGGTATTAACTCAGAGCCATGTACCTATATCATCCCTATCCTAGGTATAGAGCTGATGTCATTTTCTCTCATGACTCTGGAGTATAATAGTCAGAGAAGCGTTTACCAAAAGCTAAAAAGTAACCATGCCATAACCTGTCATTTGGGCATTTCTTTGAGAAGAGTGGATTTTTTTTTTTTGACTCCTTGCCATCTGCCACCAGAGTCCATGTGGCCATTTATCCATTGGTTAGATAGACTCTGCCACATGTAGAGTTGGCTAACAGTCCCCATCCCGTTGGCAGAGTTAGACAAGACTCTGACTCTCTTGAAAGAGAATGCTCATATTAGTTCCACCACACTTTTACCAGTGTGTGAAATGTAAATACCAAATCCTTCCTCTCATTCATTGTCATCCCAAGTTTCCGTGTCATGTCTGTCCCCCCTGGACTCCCCAGCCTTTCCTCCTCCCGCTGGAATTCTCCCTCAGGAAACTGCTGCATCCTTACCCTTTTTTCTAAGTAGTTCCTCCTCCATTCTTTATAGGAAGGCTGTCCCTGTCCTGACCTCAGCCTGCTTTCTCCGCTGCTCTGTCCAGTAGCTTTCCCTCAGTGAAAAGGGCGTCTTGTGTTTGTCCCTTCCTCTTCTCATCTCACTAGTGATTCCTTTGGTTTCTTCTGGAATCTTAAACTGCTTGAGGTTAAGGTCCTTGACTCTGACACCCTGGCACCTCCACTTGCTCCTTCATCCATCCAAGACTGTACCTGGCATGTCTTTCTTCCATGCCTTGGCCCTCCGACCTGCCATTGTCCAGGGTGGCTTCAGTCCACTGGCATCTTGTGTCCAATGGTTTCGCTTCTTGGACTCTTGAGCTCCGTATTCCTACCACCCTTCTCCTGTCACGCCCACCACTCACTTCTTCAGTAAGATCTTTGAAAATTTCATCAGCAGGAATTGCGTATCTTCCACAGTTTCAGTTCAGACGCCAGTGCAGAGACTGTAACTCTTTGGCCTTCCCGTCAATTCTTTAGCTACATGTATTAAAATTGTATTTTGATATAATCACAACCACTACCCACTCTAATTTCTCATTTCTCTAGCCTTCTCCCTTCTTTTGCGTGTTAGCTTTGGATTTTGTAGTCACAAGCTCAACCACTGAGCAGCTGTCTAAAGCACGGCACTAACATTTCCTGTATATACCAAAGCCATACAGAAGAGAGAAGGGTTTGTTCCTCCTACCATATTGGAGTACTGTTGCTGAAACGTGGGGGGAGGGATATCAGTCATGCCCAAACAACCAAGAGCTACCCCACTTTGTTCTGTAAAATCTTAATAGATTGATGTTTCAGATTAAATTGCTTGACTAATATCCTATTTATGTTTCACTTAAATGTGTTTGCCATCTTTTTCTAAATGCAGCCCGAAATCTTGGCTCAGAGTTCCCTTAGAAAAACACTGTACCTCTCTGTGCGCGCAGCCATACTGTGCTCTCCAAGATCGAAATGACTGAAGATATCTTTTTTTAAGGCTAAGAAAACATATGGATGAAAGTATGCTACTTCTTGGAGTCTGTAGCCTCCTGGCAAGACATCTGCTACAACATTTTTTGTTCTTGGATCCTAGACTGTTGTTTGCCAATTGTTTTCATAAATATTAATCTTTGAGATCTTGACTGGCATAAAGTTGTTCTTTTTTGGATTCTTTTCTTCTTTACATATGCCATCTTCAGATAGCTCACAGCACAACAAAAAAAAAAGGATTTTCTTATGAAAAAATTCTTCTTTTTAAAATGCGGGCTATATAAGATGGATTTTAAAAACCTGTGACTTTGTCTTTAGACTGGAATTCTTTTTTCTTTACTTAATTTATTGCCATTGGAATCATTTTCTGCATTAATTTTGCAAAAGGAATTCTTTCCCTTGAACCTTGAAAATTACCTCAGGAAGACCTTTAAACCTGACTTTTCCAAGGACTTGATGAATTTAGTTGTTAGGTAGATGATTTTTCCTTCTTAGCCCAGAACTGTGAGCTTTAAAAGCAGATCAGAATCTTGGATTCTGAACAACCCCAGTAACCTGTCATCCAGCTGAAGACATGTTAATACATTTGCATGAGAAGCTAACTGATAGTGAAATATGCAGTTTATCACATCATCCACCAAAGAGCATTATTTAATGATTGTTGATAAAATTTTACTGGAGTTCTGTGGTACCTACCATGCTCCATTTAGCACATATAAATCATTCTAAGTGCTAGATGCAGCTTTTGGGAGCTCATCTTTGTTTTATATATATGGTAGTTCTTGATGTATTTTACTGTTGGCTTTTGAGACCAATAATTTGGAACATCTTCAATGTTTTTAATTATTTCTCAGTTAATAAAAAAATTTAACTTTACAGGTGTTTCACCTAGATACCCAGGGCTAAGATCATTTAGCACAGTGTCAGCTCACGTGACACCAATGGGACCAATCGGCAGATGATTCTAATCGAAGACTAGGTTTTGAAAGAAGACTAATCGATCACAATGTCATAACCTTTTCTTCTTTAATAAACTACCTGTTCAACATTTAACTTGACCTCTCTGTTTTCAAAGCACATCTTGAAGTCTTCAGAGGGAAGCTTCTTTCACTGGTTATTGTAAGAGAGTTGGCCTCTCTTTCCCACTCTTCCTCCGCTTTTCCTTTTCGCTTGCTGTCTCCCTTCCTCTCTTCCTCCCTCATTTCTTTCCTTTTTCATCCATTGTTAAAGTCAGAATACTCTATTGCTAAAGGATTACTAATAAATTGAAAAACATAGTGATAGTAACTCGTTGATAGGAAGAAACTGACAATTCTTCAGTTCTATCAAAAATCGTGTTGGGCCGGGGGTTTCGCTCAGTGGTTCTGCCATCTGCCTGACAAGTGCATGGTCCTGAGTTCGATTCCTGGTACCACATATTAGGTGTAGTGGCTCATACCTGTAATCTCAGCACTCAAGAGGTAGAGGCAGGAGGATTGCTGTCATTTCGGGACTAACTTGGATTACCTAGTGAATTTAGGGTCAGCCTGAACCACAAAGTGAGATGCTGTCTCCAAAAAAAAAAAAAAAAAAATCATGTAAAATTTATATTTTGAGTGGAAGCGATCTTTATGTCTTGCTTTCCGGGCTGCATCAGGAATTAGGAACTGATGTGACAGTTGAGATCAAGCACAGTCTCCACTGAGGTCCGTTGGCAAGTGTCGCCTCTCCCGTGTCTGTCCTTTTCTGGAAGGGCAGCCGTGAGAGCCATGTTTGCGTACAGTTGTGCAGGCTCTTGTCAGGGATGCTCTCTGGGAAGAGCACAGTGGGCATTCCTTCTGTCTACGGCTGTCCCACCCCGAATGCACCTGATCTAGTCAACCAAGTATTTCGATAGTGTCTTTATTCTGGAAGAAAAGAGAATATTCTGAAGTTGGGGAACTGTTCCTGGATTGGGCCTAAAGCTAAAGACTAGGTGAAGGGTTCGTTAGGAAGGCCACTGCCATGACAGTTGGTGATGCCATGCGGTTTCGAGAAAGGATGTTTAGAACAGTGTCCCTCTGACAGGGCGCTCGGCACCAGGAGAGGAGTATTTGAACAAAACCTTGGCTTGCTTTTACAGTTTTAGTCTGATAACCAGCACTTATTACATGAGGAATGAAATGGTATTGTCTGTATTAGTTTACAAGGCCTATCATACCAAGTTTTATAGACTGAGTGGCTTAGACCACAGAAATTCATTTTCTCACAATTCCAGTTGTCCCTTTTGAGAGCCGAGGGGAAGGACCTGCTCCCTGCCTCTCTCCTTCGCGGGTAGGTCACCATCTCCTGGTGTCTTCCCATCTTCTTGCCTCTGCAGGTGTCTGGATGCAGATTTTTTGCTGTGAGGACGCCAGTCATTGAAGCAGACCCTTCTTTAATGACTTCGCTTTAATCATCTTTTTAAAGGCCTATCTGCATGTACAATTACATTCTCAGGTACTAGGGTTAGAGCCTGAACACATGAAGCTTGAAACATACCCTGTTCAGCCCAAGCACCACCCCCGTCTTTACTCACAGATGAGTCATGTGCGAATGGTTTATGTGTCGCTCGTTGATGCACATTTTGTTGAGGGCAGCCAGACTGCACCGAACAGATTGCTGGCGTCTCCAGACAGATTTAGGAAGTTATTTCTTAAACATTATTATTTAAATAAGCCCAAAGCAACAGAAGAAATGTACAGAGAGGTTTTGCTTTCCATTATAGTGTTCAAAGAAAACAGGCAATTGGCATAAAAACGCTATGGCCACTGAGAGTTACAGACATAGAAGTTTGAACTTCCAGTTGCAGCATTATACAGAGCTGAGATGTTCTGCTAAAACGCAGTGAGAGAACTTGAAATTTCAACAGAATCAGACTGTTGGTGGCTGTCTTGGTCTTGGGTCAGTTCTCCAAGGCATGATCTATTACTTTATTGAGCATCTTTGGATGTTGCAGCCTAATAATGAAGAACTGCAAGTTTCAGTTATATCTTTGGGGTTTACTGTTTGCTACAAGTTCAGTGATCATTTGAAACATCCTTCCATAATTACAGTCTTCTCCTTGCAAAATGTACCCTTAAAATTCTTCACTGAGGGCTGAGAGTTTGGCTCAGTGTGGACCACTTTCCTAGCACACACAAGGCCCCAACACTGAAAAAAGAGAACTTTACTAAAACATATGTCTTTTTAAATATATATTTCATATTACTTACAAATTTTCATAAACCAAAAACACGCACTTTGCTGTTTAGCTTGGTAAGTGACCAGCTTTTAAAATACCAGTGGTTATTCCTAGTATCCACATAGAGTGAATTTTTAAAAAACTATAGAACAAATAAAAACACTAATTGAGGCCCATATTATAGTCAGGTCTTAGGGACTTATTCATTGTGCCTAAATATGAGCTATTGCAATGGAATAATACATTCTGCATTATTTTAAGAAAGAAAATGATTCATAATATTGCTTGTATCAGTATATTGATTTAGGGCATATTTTTGGTATTTTAAATTAGCATTACTTTATTTTCCTAGATGTAAAATTTCCCATGCCTGCTATCTGGCGTATGTTAAACTAATTCTCTCATATTAACGGAGGGAGAGTAGCAGCGTCAGAAAAATAAAACCACAACCATTTACAAAGCTATTGCTTCTGTCCTCAAATAAGCAATGTTGTGTAATTAAGAGTATCAGGCATTTGTGTTTTGATACTGGTGCAATCTTTCCAGGCTGAGTTACTTTTTACAGGAAGTGGAAATTTTCTTGCTCATGCAGCAACGTATTTATAGGCTTATGTAACTACAACAGACATGTAGCAGGAATTCACAGGTGTAGGTGAGAAAATACCACCTGTTAAGACAAGATTGAAATGTCTTGTTCTGGAAGTGGGGAGGCAGCCTAACTGGCTGGAGTCACAATCATCAGAGTGTTGTTAGAAATGTGTCACAGGGCCAGGGAGTTAGCTCAGTGGTTCCGGCGCCTGTCTTGCAAGCGCAAGGGCCCGGGTTCGATTCCCAGGTAACCACATACACTACTGGGCGTGGAGACTCACGCCCAGCAGCAATCAGTTCCACATACCACAGTGCCGGGCGTGGTGGCTCACGTCTGTCATCCCAGCACTCGGGAGGCAGAGGTAGGAGGATTGTGATGTGAGTTTGAGGCTGAGCTCAGGGCCAGCCTGAACCACAAAGCAAGACCCTGTCTCAAAAACCCTAAAAAAAAAAAAAAAAAGAAAGAAAGAAACGTGTCACAAAGCCAAGGGGAATGAAAACACTAGAAGCTTTAAAAGAAAACCAGTATTTATCCTTGTCTATGGCTGATTTTCTTTGTATTTAATTTCTGTGCTGATTTATTACACAGACCTTCTGTTTGGGGTAAACGAATGATTAGGAATAGATTTCAGGCTCTGATGTGAGGATCTTCTGTTCAGTGTTATGGTTCACTCCTGCTTTTTTCAGTACATATATTGAAGTGTCTTACAATGTAGTGAGTCACTCCGATTTTTATTTCATGTTGCTTCAGATATATCAGTGGGCAGAACATGATGAGGTACATTAGGTAAGTCCGGGGCCTATTTGTCATGACTCTAAAGAATCAGACACAGAAATTAATTTGCTTGGTTCTCAGATATCTGTCTTTTATCCAACACCTCAGGGTATTTAGAATAAAAATAATTTACTGTGACTGGTTTAACTGACAGATACATTTAGCATCCAGTACTATTTAAACCTGAAAGTATTGATAGTTCAACAGTAAAAGTGGATCTTAATGGAATCATAAAAGGGTTTAACACTAAAAAGATTTATTTTGGGCTTTTATCTGTCCTCAGTTCTTTTGCTGAATGTAATTTTTTATGATTTAATATTTATAAATTAGATAGTGTGCATTAAGAGAACTCCAAAGAAGGAAAGAAAAGTAGTCCTGGAAAGTTATTTCTTTTATTTTCTGAATTTATGGCTACAGTCCCATGTGAAAAGAGGACGATATCTGAAAAAGCTACATAAACAAGGACTTTTTACCCAAAGATGTATTGGAGAATCTAACGCAACAGAGGGTGGAAACTGACCACAGAGACTCCACCAGGAGGCACAGCTCTGGAGGGTAGAAACACACAGCAGGAGTTACGGCGGGTGGAACTCTTGTTGTTCCTGTGTTCAGAGCTTCAGCTGGGTCACAAACAATAAGGTCTTCCTCCTACACTCGCTCCCAGTCTATGGAGAAGGAGAAATCTCCAGGGTCCATGGGGAAAATGACCTTCAGTGAACACTACCATCAGGTGATCATTGCTGCTGACACGAAACATGTTTCTAAAATACAAACATGGGCGTGAGAGAACGGCCCAAATAGTTTCAAGGATCCTGTGGCCTCTCAATCTTTGACGCATTCAGATGTACACGGTTCCAGAATCACTACTTGAGAAGTTGGCTAGTTTTCTGATCAAATATGAATAGAAAAAACTATCAATTATGATTTGTTGACTCCTTAGGTCTTAAGCATAGTCAATTGGACTCTGAGCAAACTAAATATGGCATTTATAAATACTTTTTGGGAGCTTTCTGAGAGGTAGAACATGCACAAAACTGGAGTTCAATTCCCAAAGCCACCATCAAAAAAATAAAAAAAAAACAAACAAAAAACCCCCAGCAACTTTGGACAACATAGGAAATACTGGCCGGGGACATGAGTCTGTTGCTGTCTTACTCTTCGACTGTCACTGTGTCACCTGCAAAGTTAAATTCAAAGCCAAGAATTGAGCCAAGTCCCCTTGTTGCATACTTCTCTGATTTGCTTTTTTACTTATCTTTATATTATTATTGTGATTACGGAGTATATAAAATCCTTTTTAGAAGTACTGGAGAGTACGCTTGAGCTGACCTACAAGACTATTAGGAAAATGAGACGGTTTTGATTAAATCCCTACCGGGTGCTGAGAACCATACTAGCTGCTGAAGCTGCGGTAGTAAAATTAGCAAAATAAAATGATGGGGCAAGTTCCATACCTGTGTGGAGCTTCATTCTGATGGATGAGGGGGTGCAAAATGAATATACAACACACATAGGCAGTGATGAAAAGTACAGTGGCCAGTATAGTTGAACGTTCAGAGGTCTTGGGAATCATTTTAAGGATGTTAGATGTACTTTGTATAGTTAATCTCATAGTTACTTGGCATGGAAGGTACAATTTCAGTCTTTGTTTTACAGTGCAGAGAAGGAAACTGTCTCAGGTTCCAGAGACAGAATCAGCTAATAACTTGCTGGCATTAGAATCTAGGCATGTGGTTTCTAGGATTTTTCTCTCTGACAGTAGTTATTCTGTTGCTTCCGTCAAGGTAAAAACAGAGCAAGCAAGAAGTGTGACGGCTGTGTGTTGTGTGGTGTGTTGAGAGGGCTTTTCTGCCACAGTAGGGATTCACTCAAGACCACTTGACCTGAGACTTGAGGAAGGGCTCCTAACTCAGGGAATCCTACTCCAGGTGCAGTTCTTAAAGTTGGAAGTGGAATCAGAGAGTGTAAGATTAAGGAAGACACCAGGAAGAGGAAAAAAACCAAATGTGACTGACCCGAGTCTGGAGAAGCACAGGAAGGCTAGAGAAGAGTTTGTGGCTGACAGGCAGTCTTAGGCAGTGAGGTGGAGAGCCGGCCAGGCCCCACATCACGGAGGCCTTTGCGGGACATTGAAGGACTTCGATTTTCCCTGAGGTAGGCAGGAGTTCATTGAGCGTGAAAATACGTTAGATCTGTGGCTCACAGCGACCACTCTGTCTGCTACAGAGAGTCCGTGTGAAAAGATGAGAGTGACAGCAGGGGGGATTTTAAAGAGCTGGTTGCAGCAATCCAGGTGAGAAATGAAGGTGGCCTGTACCTGGGTGTGTATCAGGTGAGAACATGAATAATATGATAGGACAGACACTGTTTCTCTGGAATAGATAGATACATAAAAGTTCCTAACACATACAAGTGTGTCAGATCTTATATTTAGTTGCAGCTTGGCACAAAAATTTAACATTCTTTCTGGTTCAGTTTCCAACTGTTAGTGATTTTGGGGGGCTTCACCAGGTCCCTTAGAATGACATAACTTTCCTAGGATTTGGAACCATGGATGGACATAGCAGTGGTTCCGGGTTATACCAGAATGTCTCCTGGAATATCTAATTGGAGCCTGGCTTTTGATTTGTGAGTGTGTCTTCTAGTATTTCTCCCAAATGTAATAACAGCCTCAAATTCCCTGAAAGAACTTAGCCACCGGGAGCATGACGGAGAGAATCCTAGAACTCACTTGCCCTGTGGTCAGGCACAACCCAGGAGAGACTAGGCTGAGTGTCTCCAATCAGACAAGGCCTTCCCTATTTTCCAGGGAAAAGTGAGTAGAAGGGCATAGAGGAGTGTGGAGTGTCATTAATGGGGAGTTTCTCCACCCCGGACACGTGAGGCAAGAAGAAAGTTCACTTACCTGTGAGAAATACAAAGTAAATGTGCTCCTCACTTTATTGTAAAGGAGAAGTCTAGTTTCCGTGGAGAAACATATCTGGTCAGTAACAAGCCATCAGTCTTTGTATCTCATTATATGGTTCTGCTAAACTGTTCATCACTTTCGGTTTCAATGCACCATTCCTTTCTCTTGCTCTGTGAGTATCACTAGTGTAAGTATGTTTCAGTTAAGACTGAATATATTATTATAAAATGAATATATGGGATTATCCCTCAAAGCCTACAAATCTACCTGAATTAAAACATATTTACTTGATTTTCATCCTTCACATTGCCATGTTTATACCAGAAGTAAATTGATTGGTGTTATATTCAATAAAATTTCCCAAGCTCAATTATTGTTTCGATATTATGCACTTCATCACCACCTACAAGCACTGATCAAGAGCTGGCTTCACACCAAATGTAATACCAAGTTCTGAGACACCATGAAGTGTCTCTGTGCTCAGTGAATTATGTTGGTGTTAGAGGCTTGTCTTAGTTTCTTCTCTCGTCACAGAGATGCCCACAAGTTAAAGGGGCAAAGACTTTATTTTGGCTTGCAGATTGTAGAGGTTTCAGTCCATAGTAAAGTGGCTTTCAGGCAGGTGGCACAGCAGAGGGACATCACAATGGAGAAACAGTTCATGGCATGGCAAGCAGAAGCCAGTGGCAGTCATCATTATCATCATCAGCAGCAGCAGCAGCAGTAGCAGCAGCTTGCCACCCTTTCCCTTTTATCCAGGGCTGCAAGCCTTTGGCCCTATTATCCACATCCAGAACTATAGTGGAACAGGGGACTAATTTAGTGCCACCCACCCGTAATCCCAGTATCACATATCCTTAATCCACATGATTAAACCCTAGGTCCAGCAACCTCCAAAAAGCTCCACCTATAAGCACGTGAGGCTTGGGAGGATCATCTAGATACAAACCATAACTAGGTTGACTGTAAGTCATGCACTAACGACACATTTGGCTGGCTTGGGATAGGTATAAGCTATTTACTCATCAAGCTTGAGACACAAGATAGAAGTCAGTGTTACTGTTACTTCTCCAGAGATTGATCATCATGGACTGTTTGGATAATAGGAAATTTCATGAAGGTAGTAGAAATAGAGCCAGGCTTCAAATATCCCAAGATCGATCCTTTGGAGCCCTACCTTCTCCACACTAGGAAACATCCACTAAATTGCTCAACCAGAATCTCGGATGTGATTCTTGATGCTGTCTTCTCTCTCACCTATGGCAGATACATCAGCTAGTCCCATGGATGTTATCTGTGAATGTTCCTTGAATAAACCCGGCTGCCTATCTGCCCCATCATCCCCTTGTCTAAGCCTGTTAGCCTTGATTAAGTCAACTTTGTATCCCTCCAAGACTGTCCCATAACCTTGGTGGTTTCCTCGCTCCCATTGTTCTTAACCTTCAGTTTGTTCTTTTCAGATAGTAATTGTTGTAAATCATAAATCAGATCATATTGTTCTTCACAAGCATCCTGTGAGGTTTTTCTGTTGATTTTTAAAAGAAAATTCATGTTTGTTATTAGAATCAGTAGGCCTCTGAGTGATCTAGTTTGTGCCAGCCTTTCCACTTCTTGACCTTATTTAATTATACTGTAGCCAAAGGGGAGTCATTTTTTTTTTCTAGGACTCATTTATATCTTTATTTTCTCATACCAGAGAAAAGATGTGATATGTACCTATCTGTGCCCTATTTATTTCACTTATGAGGATATCCTCAAGGTATGTCCATTTAAGTAGAAATGATTCAAACTTATCATTTTTATGGCAGAGTAATACTCCATTCTGTAGAAGAACCACAGCTTTTTTATCCAGTCTCTAGTTGATGACACTTGGGTTGTTTCCAAGATGTAGCAATCACAAACTGGGCTGCTATAAACATGGGTGCACATATGTCACTGTGTTATGAGTCTTTTAATTCTTTTGTGTATATACCTAGCAGGGCAATGGCCCGGTCAAATGGGACCTCCAATCCTAGCTTTTTGAGGAATCTCCAAACTGATTTCCACAGGGGTTGTACGAGTCTACAGTCCCACCAGCAGTGGAGAAGGGTTCCTTCTCCGCAGCCTCGCCAACATTTGCTGTTGACTGAATCTGAAATGGCAGCCATTCTATGTGGAGTGAGATGAAATCTCAATGTTGTTTTCATCAGCATCTCTTGAATGACTAATGATGTTGAGCATTTCTTCATATGCTTCTTAGCTGCTCTTCTTCCTCTGAAAAATATCTGTTCATTTCAGATGCCCATGTTTGAATTGGGTCATTAAATTTGGGTGGGCTGATTTTTTTGAGCTCTTTATATATTCTAGATAGTAGCCTTTAGTCTGAGGAACAGCTGGTAAAGATTTTTTTCCCACATTGTTGGTTGCCTTTTTGCTCTGTTGGTGGTTTCCTTTGCTGTGCAGATGCTTTTTAAAAGAATGAGGTCCCATTTATTGATTTCTCCAGAAATTGGGGAGTCAGTCCCTTTCACAGTAGCACCCCCCAAAAAATATCTAGGAATCAATCTAACAAAGGAGGTGAAAGACCTTTACTCTGAGAACTATAGCACTCTGAAAAAGGAGATAGAAGATGATATCAAAAAATGGAAAGACATACCTTGCTCCTGGGTAGGAAGAACCAATATTGTCAAAATGGCTGTACTCCCAAAACTACTCTGCACATTCAACGCAATCCCGATTGAAATCCCAACAGCATATTTCACAGATCTAGAGAAAAAAATCCAAACTTTCATCTGGAACCACAAAAGACCTAGAATAGCCAAAGCAATTCTAAACAACAGGGACATGGTGGGGGGTATTACAACTCCGAACCTGAAACTATACTATAAAGCCAATGTTGTAAAAACTGCATGATACTGACAAAGTAACAGACCTGAGGATCAGTGGAGTAGACTAGAAGATCCAGAAACTACTCCAGATACACTGAGCCATCTCATCTTTGACAAAGGAGCCAAAAATCCTCAGTGGAGGAAAGATAGCCTCTTTAACAAATGGTGCTGGAAAAACTGGGCTTTAACTTGCCAAAGGCTAAAACTAGATCTCTTTCACCGTGTACCAAGCTAAAATCAAAGTGGATAAGAGACCTAAATATTAAAACAGACATTCTAAACCTGTTGCAAAACAGGTTAGGTAACACTCTCGAAGACATTGGCTTAGGGAAAGACTTCATGAACAAAACCTCTATAGCAAAGGGGAGTCATTTTTATTCCTCAAGAAAGATAATTTCTTTCTACTTCAGCATTTTGCATCTTGCCATTCCCTCTGCCTGAAATTCTGTTCCTTAAGCTCTTCGTCAGCCTTGATATCTTTTAGCCTTGCAATGTTAGCTAAACTGCCACATTCAGAGCTCACATAACTTTCTTGAGAACCCAATCTAAAATAACTTTCTCCGGCAAAACATCTTCTTTATTTTCTTTTTTACACAAAAATTTTAGAAAATGCCTACATCTGTTTTTATTTTTGTTTTTGTTTACTTGTTGATTATTTGTCTCTCTGAATGACCTGATAACTCCTGGGAGGGTAAGAATCTTATTAATTCCTCTAACTAGAGAGCATATACAACATCTTGAACTAACCCATAAACATCTGAAAATGAATAAAGAATGAAGCTTCTGTAATCAAAGAAGAAAGAAAAGGGTGTTGTGGGCTGTGTAAGAGCGAGAGTAAAGAGCTGGAGATAGTCTATAGTGCCTCATAGGGGGCAATACCTGAATCCTGCCCCAGGGACAGATGGCATCTAACAGAGTGTGGCATTGATGGCCTGGGTTGGAGCTTAGGCCTGGGACTGGGTTCTCCTGGCTGGTCCTCTAAATGGAAGGTACGAATTGTGTTCAAAGAAGGGAATGAAGGATTAATAAAGAAGTGCCTTACTATGCAGTGAGTCTGATGGAGTGAGTCCAAGGTTGTAGAGAGACTTTATCAGATAAGGTTGGAAACAGTGCATAGTAGGAAATGCGAGAGATAGATGAAAAATGCTTTGTCCAGGGAGTGGTTTGTTAGCAAAAAAGGAGAATATTTTCCATGTTGGAGGCAGTGCTGTTTATACCGCATGAAGCTTTGCTTCCATAGCACTGGGATATAAATTTGAAGAGTAAAATTTAAATAATGAAGGATCTGAGGGTCAAAGCTCTGGAAGTGGAGTTCACTTTGCACTTAGTGAATTTGAGGTTACTGAGGAAGAGTTTTGGTAAGGAACTGACTGGATAAGGTTAATCTTTCTATGCTTTTATTGGTGGGAGGTCAGTGACTGTAGCTATTCAGGCGAGGACTTCTGAAGGGTAAGGCTAAGCCTGGTCCCTTTAAAAAGGATGCGTTTTATATCTAGGCTACAAATCCCAAACTGAAAAGTGTTGAAGTTGTTACACACAGAAGTAGACTTTCAGAAGTATTAGGAATCGAAAGGCTGGAGGATAGGAGAGTGTGTATCCTCTACGTTATCTGTCTTCCATGCTTGTATTTTCCTCATGGTAGAAATACACAAATTGGAAGTCAGAATCTTTGGAAATTATTTTCCCTTGTTTCTTCCTCCCCTGAGATGGAAGTAGAGCCTCTAGAGCTGGGCTGCAATATCACAGCTCATCAGTAGGTGTCACTGTCTCACAAATGATTTTTCCGCTTCAGTTTTTCTTTAAATTATGCAAATTGTTGTAAATTATGTTTTATTTATCTTGTCCATATTTTGAATTCCCAACAGATGTTTCAGTCACATGAAGTCAAATCAAAATTTTTCTAAATCCAGTCACTTATTTAACATAGTGTATTTTATTCAGAATTTTGTTCAATAGTTTTTATATAGTCAGTTACCTGCTTAATTTTAGTTACTATACTGACAAATTGTTTATTTTTTATAGTATTGGATGGAGACAAATCTATGTGGAATCAGAAAAAATGTGGCTTTTTTGCATACTTTTGGTTTCTTTTATTTGCCTTTGTTCTATTATTACAGAAAGTTCTATTAAACTGTCCTTTGAAATGGACTAAACTGACCTCTCTTGCTTGTGAAAAAAAATCTGCAGACTCTATAACAAAAAAGTAAGGAAACAAATTTTATGTATATGGGGGGGCGGTAGGGCTATGGGAAAAAATGAGAATTAAGTTGTGTCTTACACTGGTACAAATCCCCATTATGGAGTGCAATCATGATGTGTATATGTAATGTACCAATAAAGATTAAAAAATTAAAAAAAATCTGCAGATATTTCTAGGCACCAAATTTAGTATCTTACATAGAGACATATTTTTCAAAGTTTGGAAACGAGGGCCGGGAATTTAGCTCAGTGGTTCCGGCGCCTGTCTTGCAAGCGCAAGGACCTGAGTTCGATCCTCGGTAACCTCATACAATACTGGGTGTGGAGACTCACGCCCAGCAGCAATCAGTACCACATACCACAGTGCCGGGCGTGGTGGCTCACGCCTGTAATCCCAGCACTCGGGAGGCAGAGGCAGGAGGACTGCTATGATGTGAGTTGGAGGCTGAGCTCAGGGCCAGCCTGAACTACAAAGCGAGACCCTGTCTCAAAAAAACCTAAAAAAAATTGGAAACGAAAGATGGATAAGAGTCTGTTTGGCATCTATGTCTCATTATCAGTTCTGGAGATATTTCTACATTGGGCGTAGCATGAACAATAAAATGGAAAGAAGGCAAAAATAAATATTTACCTACATTGTCCACGTTGACAAACTCAATAACATGACTTGAAAACGAGGTGTTCTAACTGTTTCACAATCGTGCATATTCTGCTTGATCCCAGGAAGTAAAATGCTGAGCATTTGAGGGAATAGAGCGAAATCCTGAGGTTCGTGTTCAGGAATACCTAGCTCATGTTTGACAACTGCTTTGACTCTTTATAACGTCTTAAATGTATTGTTCCCACACCCTCACAGTTTGAAAAGGCAGGGAGAATATCACACCTCCTCAGTGGTCTGAAAAATGGAATATTTGATATTTGCTTTCTGTCTTGCCTGCAGAGAAGCCTTCATGTCAGCAGGCTTAGACTCCAAGCCTGATATAATCTTGCGCCTCGTCTGACTGGTTTTAATGAACTATTTCTACCAGTGGGAAAACGGTCCCTGTTTTACTTGCTGCTATGAAATTCTCAAAACATGTGACTGTACATGTGAACACTCTGTGCAGATGAGAGCTGCAGGGCATGATTGGAGGAGACACGTATTGCCAAGCCACCAGGGCCACTCTGCCAACAGCAGCGTGTGATTATGTAACGCCCGCAGTGTCTGGCACCGCGCGCCGCTGGGGCCTCATCACGTGCTGTGCAATGCTCTCGGCCCTGAAATTCAATTAGGTGGCTTTGAACGATCCGTGAGTCGGAATGAGATAAGCTCTTACTGCTCCTCACTAGAAAGCAAATGGGTTGATTAGCTGCACAGAAATGCGTAAATTGCCATTGTAATTCCGGCAATGATATTTGCATTATATATACATCATCGTGTCACTGGAGAGTGGAATTCAAGCATTATGTAACCTAGATAAATAATGCAGGGGGAAGAAAATCCAGCCCTCATGACTAGAGAAAAATATTTTTTTTATAAATACTCAGCAGTAGATTTTCAAAAATAGACCGTGCCATTATTTTGGAGGCTTTGAAAGCCTGCCGGTGTTATTTTTCCAATGTTAAGATCTATGAATGAGGAAAAAGAAAGGGATGCAGTTTGGTGGAGGGAGGAACATTGTGTGTGTGTGCGTGTGCGTGTGTGTGTGTGTGTGTGTGTGTAGAAAGTATTGTAGGTTGTGAGTTTAAGTGGTCTCTTAATGTTGGGCTAATTTACTTTCTTTATCAGATTGTATTTGATCATTGTAACGAATTAGGAACCATCAGAAATTAACCCTATATTATGTGGCTGAGATTTCTTGATAACTTTTCACAAGAGGAACTCTAGGGTAGATGAAGAAGGTAGCAGAAATGATTTGGATAAACTGGAGCCTGAGAAAGAAGCTGAAGATTGGAATAACACTGAGAGCATGTGGGAGTTTAGCCTTCCCAGCATCCTCTACCCTCATTTTTTTGCACGTGGGACTTAGGTTTTCAGCCATGAGTCCTGGCCAGAACTGATGTTCCTTTGCATTGTTTAGACACTGACTTGAAACCAGAGGCACTGAAATGTTAGGCAGAGGCTTCCGTTTTGTTATATCAACAGGGATTATGTGTACAGTTCTTCCGCAATTTTATGTACTCTTAAACTGTAACAAAACCAGTACAGTCATAGCTTTTTTTTCACTGTGGCAAAGAGCCTTTCGTTTTATTTTCCCTCAGCCTTTAAAAACCTTGTTAACACAAGGATTTGCTTAACGTGACCTTATATTCTGACATCAGTGTATGTGAATATTCATAAGTGGAATTCTTTGCTAACATATAATAACCCCCCCAAGATTTCAGCAATTACCATTTAATAGATTACCTAAATTATGTGTGACATTTAACAGGCACACACACTTTTCCATTCATGTCATTTCTGTACCTGTCTGCATTACGTAGGATTACTCCATGTAACCAAAGAGAAACCTGATGCATAAAAGTATAAGGAGGCAGCATAAGGTCACCCTGCTAGGAGGGAACTGGACGGGCTTCCAAAACAGATCTGAAGTGTTTCATACCGCAATACTAATGGCCCACAAATGTTCTATGGACGGGTGCCAGGTTGGCCCATATTTCAAAGCAATTCTGATTAAGGATACTTAGAGCAAAGATCTGGGAAAGTCTGATTTCTAAATAACTTCCAGGTGATTGTGATAGAAGGTAAAGATTGGTAGCTACTTCCTATGTAATATTCTGAGCTTTAGAGATAGCACTGCTGCACATCTGCTTACACTGAACCTTTGACACATATGTGTATTGTCAGCCCGCCACGTCCATGGATTCTCCAGATAGAAAATACATGACAGAAAAATTGTATCTGTGCTGAACATTTATAGACATTTTTCTTGTCATTATTCACTAAAAATATAGTGTATCATATCAAGTGCTATTTACGTTGCATTAGCTGTTACAAGAAATGATCTGAAATAACTGGGAGGATTGTGTGGGCTATATACAATTGTTGTGCCATTTTATAGGAAGGACTTATCTAGATTTTGATATCCATGAGGTGTGGATTTGAGACAATAGAATCAATCCTTTGCGGTTACCCGGGATAGTGTGTGTGTATGTGTGTGTGTGTGTGTGTGTGTGTGTGTGTGTGTGTGTGTGTGTGTGTTTAGAAAGATATACATTGTTTATCTGATACAAGAGAAAATATAGTCCATTCTTTTTTGTTTCTAGGTAAAACGTTAATAAGAATATATCTTGCTAGAATAGACATGAAATATTGTGTGTCTGAAAAGCAGCAGTATTGCTTCAAAGTCTAAAGGATATAGAGGGAAATGTAATTCAGTAAATGGCATCTGCTATAAAAAGGCTAGCCTGCAGGTCTGAAATTGATGTGGCTGCTGTAACTTGGTTAATGAGTGAATTCCGAGTTGGTTTAATGAGCTGGCCATGGAAGGCGGCTCATTATCATCCGTGAATGTGACTCGCTCCTGCTCCTTTACCAAATGATACAAGGGCCTCATGCATCCCCTGCCTGGCGTAATTGAGTCTCACTTCTGTTTGTTTCTGGTCCTGTCTGTGTCTTTAAAAGGTGGTAATGTCTCAGTGTGGGGCCTGTGGTCTCAGAACATCCTTTTTACTCACCTGCTCTTCTACAGGACTTTTTTTTTTCTTCCCAGTGATTGTCTGTTTTCTAGCACAGATATTTTAAAGGGGAGAGTTTGGAAAGGCCAAAATCCTGCCATGAACATATATCCTTGAGACCAAAGCAGCGTGGTCTCGGCTGGGGAAGGCCCTAGAGGAGACTCAGATTGCAAACTCTGAAAACTTCTGAAATAGTAGCATTCATGCAACTTTGCAGAATATCTGCTTTCTAGGAACAGCCTCCGTGGTGGCGTGTCATCTTGCAGCTACCAAGTATATCGTGGAAAGGATTACGGGTTTTTACTAAAAATTTAGTATTTGCATTATATAACCAAAAAAAAATTTTTTTTTCATGAGTTGCATCTACAAAAATAAATAATAATTAAGGGTTTTATCATTTCCTGGACCTTAGTCCTAAGTGACTCCTAAGTAAGAAAATGTTTCTGTGCAGACATTTTCAAAAATGCATTTATGTCATAGCTCAAAAGTGTCTCTATGAATAAACTAAATTGAATTGGATTTAGACAATGAAAAGGAAGCACGAAAGGACAGATACCGGCTCTTAAAAGTTTCTTTTTTTTTTCCTTTTTGCCGCACTGAGAATTGAATTCAGAGCCTTCACACGAAGCTACATCCTGAACCCTTTTTAAATACTTTATTTTGTGATACAGTCTTGTCAAGTTGCTAAATTACACTGGCAGAGGTTGAACTTGGTGATATGCTGACTCGGCCTCACAAAGTGCTGAAAGATTTTAGTTCTTTTGTGTACTTTCTCTTATAGGATTAATATCGCTGTATTTGTGTGATGTTATTCCTTTCAACAAATAACTTATCTAGGTGGTCCAAACAAGAACAGCTGATTTTCCTCACAGTAGCTAATTCTTCCCAATTCCTAACCGGATGTGGCATTATTTTTCCAAGTTCTTCCAGCTTGCAGAAGTTTATGGACCAGATATCTAACCTCTGGCTGGATAATCAAGCAGCTTCATAAATAATGTGCTTTAAAAAGCAAAATGAAAAATTATTTTTTATATCTGTCCATTGCATTTGAATTATGAGACAGGAAAAATTGTTACGTTAGCAGAAAATGTAATATAGATAGTCAATAACTAGGAATTGAAGTAATGAAAAGCGAGAAGAAATGCCACCTACATGGTAACTTGCAAAGCACCTGTCACCCCCGGGGTAAGAGAAGAGAGGAGAGACTGGAATTGCAAACACTTGAACATCGTAGCGGAGAGATCCCACGCAGCAGCGATGTACATTTCAGGGGCTACCACAGAGGTCAGATCGGTTGTGTCTGGTGGAAAGGGTTCCTGGAAAGACCCCAAACTGCCTGAGTTGTCGCTTTGGGCAGGACACACCCTTTGTGGCTTGAGTTGACACTTAGACAATAGGTAACAGATTAGGAAGCCCATCGGAAGTGGACGTGTCCCTTCCTTTTCCAGCCTGATGTTCTGACAAGGACAACCCTGTCCTGGATCAAAACTGCAAAGCAGAAATGTGATTTGTGCAATCCCGGCCCCAGCATTACACTGGCCTCGTGGAATATGAAAAGCAAAAGTTTGATGACTAGCATGTTTCGAGAACTAAGAAAACTCAGTGAAAAATTACTTTGAATAGACAATACATCACATGATACAAAAAAAGAAATACTGAGGGTAGTTTCCTTTTTACCTGCATCACCCCTTGTACCTGTGCCCACCCTCCTGCTGCCCTTACTTAGTCACTATGCTGGGCTTTTTAGATAACCTTTTGGAATGTCTTCATGCGTATGCAAGCACATGCAAATGTATCTTCTCTGTTTCATCTTTTATCACATCTGCATTTTTAAAAATTCAAATCTTTATTGGTACATGATGAGTACACATCATTATAACATTTAACATTGAGAGTTTGTACCAGAATATGATAGGACTTGATTCTCATTTTTTCCCAACTCCCGGCCTGCAACTCCCTGCCCCCTATATACATAAGCTTTGTTTCCTTTTTTCTTTATTACTATCACATTCTTTTTCCTCTTGTTATTTACCCTTATACCCTCTTTCCTTTTCAATAATTTCTATTTCAAGTATCAACTATATATACTAGAATTTATTTACATCTTCATTTTCTTATACCAGAGAGAAGATATGACATCTATACATCTGTGACCTACTTATTCCACTTATAAGGATGTCCTCAAGGTACATCCATTTGAGTATGAATGACTCAATCTTATCATTTTTAATGGCAGAGTAATACTCCATTCTATAAAAGAACCACACTTCTTTATCCAGTCTCCAGTTGATGGACATTTTGGTTGCTTCCAAGATTTAGCAATCACAAACTGAGCTGCTATAAATATGGGTACACATATGTCTCTGTGATATGAATCTGTTAATTCTTTTATGTATATACCTAGCAGAGCCATAGCTGGGCTTTTTTTTTTTTTTTTATGGTATGGGGGATTGAACTTGGGCCCTTGTGCTTCCACGGTAGACACAATACCACTTGAGCTAAATTTCCGGCCTATATGTTGCTGTTTTTAACCTAAGAACATATCCTCCTGGTCGTGCTTCATGAGGACGTAAGAGAGCCTCTTCACGTTTTAAATCTTGCCTTAATGAATTCTCCTACTGTTTTCAATTTTATTGTCTTTGATATTTGCAGCATAAAGCAGCGGCATCTATAAATATTGATGGTTTCCAGTTTTCTTAATCTCTGAATCATTTCTCTCTGCTCACTGTTTGGTGCATTACCAGCACTTGTAAAATATTAACGGCCACAGTGAACACTGTCTCTTCTCAGCCTTGCCTGAGGCTGTTTCTAGTATTTCCCGTGAAGTATGGTCTCGGCTTTTGGGCTAAGATCATATATATAACCTTAGTGAGGTTATATTTTGTAAAATATCTATTCACTGTCTGTAAAGCATAATATAACATTTTTATTATGTAATATATTTTAAATCTTTTTCTCTAGTAAATAGATTTCCCAGTATGTCTAATATTGAACTATCTTTGCATTTCTGCAGTAAACTCAACTGTCGTGGAACTCACCATACCCATAATATAATGTACATAGTGATATTTATAAAATTTTTGTGTTTTGTTCCTACTGTCAGATTTTTCCTATCAGTTTTATTTCCTAAGAGTTCAGAAGTTTTTCTTGTTTTCCTCTGCTCTGAAACATTTCAATAGCATCAAAATAGACATTTATGTTTTGTAGAATTTCTTTTCAAGACTGTGGGTAAGGGAGTTGGGTTTTGTTTTTTGTGTTTTTTATTCTTTGACAGTTTCTTTTATTTTTTCTATGAAAATAATCCCATTAGACTCTTTTTTCTTTGTCATTTGGATTCATGATTGGTGAATGATATTTTCCAGAAATTTTTCATTTTATTCAGGCTTTCAAAATATTTTATATACAGTTGAAAAATGTTACTGATCATTGGAAATCTTTTGATCATTTTAATTTTTTCCTATTTCTTTCCTTATTTTTTCCTAATACTGATTTTCAGTATTTTATTACTTATTGCTTTAACTTTATTGAAACTAGGTTGCTGATGGTTGAGCTCTTTTTCTACCAAGAGCAGGTTTTAAACAATTTCTTTATCAGCACTCTTTGCTCTTCCCAACTAATTCATTACATGGTATTTCTGTGTTTAATAATGCACTTGACTTAAATTTCCACGGTTTTAAAATTTTGAATATGTCACTTACTTTGATTGCTATCATTTTTTTCCCACTAAGGATCAAATCCAGGGCTTTTGCACTGAGATACATCCAGTCCCTTTTTTATTTTGAGACAGTCTCACTCACTAGTTTGCGAAGTTGCCCAGGGTGGCCTGAAATTGAAAGTACTCCTGCCTCAGCCTCCACAGGTGCTGAGATCACAAGTGGGTCCCATTATGCTCTACTTGCTACAAACATTTAAATTTGCACGACTTTCCTTTAGCATTACTTTAACTGAGTCCTACAGTGTCTGTCTATATTTAATTAATATTTTCTAGAAGTTCTGAAGTTTAGTTTCAGTTTGCTATTGATTCAAATAGTCTTTCTTTTTCAGAAGCAAGAGATAGTGTTCTCTAAAAACTAGTTCCTCGTTTTCTTATTTTTATCAGTGTTTCATTGATCAAATTTTCCTTTTTTTTGAGACAGGGTCTTGCTTTGTGGTTCAGGGTGGCCCTGAGCTGAGCCTCCAACTCACATCACAGCAGTCCTCCTGCCTCTGCCTCCCGAGTGTTGGGATGACAGGCGTGAGCCCCCACGCCCGGCACTGTAGTGTGTGGTTCTGATTGCTGCTGGGGCGTGAGTCTCCACACCCAGTATTATATGTGGTTCCCGGGGATCAAACCTGGGCCTTTGCACTTGCAAGACAGGCGCTGGAACCACTGAGCTAAATCCCCGGCCCAAATTTTCTTATTCTTATGGAGATTCTTTTTCATTATTCCTTCTTAGGCTATTCATTATCTTCTATTTCTTTGATTGTCTTCCTAAGATCTCTAATTCTGTGTGTGTGTAATCTGCTTTTCCCTGTCTTCTTTTTTTATAGTCTCTAAATTTTTGAAGCGATTTTAAAGTATTCATTTTACTTTGTTTCCATACGTCCCTCCATTCACAGTAGTGTCTAACTCAAATATTTATATCTCTTGCAATTAGTCATTTCTGAAGAAATATTTTCTTACTTTCACCTCCTCTTGCCACATCTTTCTGAATTCTCTCGCCACGCAGTATTCCAGCAGAGTGATGTCATCATTTAACAAAATTCATGTGGAAACCCAGTTAGGTGGTGCCCACTTCAGGCCACTCATGCGCGAGGATCGCAAGTTCGAGTGCAGCCTGAGCAATTTACGGAGGTCTTGTCTCCCAAATTTCAAAAAGGCCAGGAACTTCTCTAGGCATGTCAAGTGCCCCTTGATTTGGTCCCTAATGGTGAAATAAAAGTAAAAATGTTCTGGTAGTGATCTCAGTTTGTACTCACAGCTCACAAGTGCGGTGTACGCTGAGCTTTGCTCTTGCGCTGCACTCAGGACTTGGCCTCCCCTTCCTTTCCTGCATAGATTCTTTCTCTCTCGTAAGTTACAAGAGGTCTTTGAAGATCCCAAAGCTCTTTCCTTTGCTGCCATCACAAATATACAACACCCCCCCCCCCCCCCGCCAACCAGGACTACCTGGATGGGTTTCTGCACAGCCTCATCTCTGGCATCGCCTTTTCAGGCAGCTGATGGCTCTTGGCACAAATGTGAGCTGTAGCTTTTGCCCTTCTTATAAGTGATTTCATTCAGGGATCTTTCTTTGCCTGTGTTTGAGTGGGCTGCAGGACCAGCTTGCCTTTCTTGGTCGTTTCCTTCGCATTCTGTTGCTCATCCTCTACCAATGGGTGCTGCTGTAGGTGGTCCTTACAGTTCTTTTATCATCTACTAATTGTCTGTCTTTTCCTTTTGCTGAAAATGGACTTTAAAGGGTTTCATTTTATTTTCCTTGGTTTTTGTTGTTGTTGATTTCAAAAAGAGAAGCATAATGGTGCTCAATTAACTGTGTATATGCTAGAAATTAGTGTGTGGTTTCAAAATATAGCATTTTAATATTAGGAATTTGATAGTTCACAGACAATACAGAAGGTGCTATTCATACGTGGAGGAGAAAATAATATGCAGACTTCACCCGAAAGTCACTCTAGAAAATGAGATTATTTCTTACTTTTAGTGCCAATAATAGAGCTTTGCTATTGGAATTTGGTGCTTGGATTTAAGTATTTCAGGAAAATTCTTTTCTTTACTAAATGGCATGAAACTTCTGTTTCTTCCGAGAGCTTCCTATTTTAATCTATAAGGTTTTTTTTGTTCTCTCGTTAGTACTGGAGCAAATTGGTTCAGTTTGAGCAAGGTTTCATGAGCTCTTTTTAATATATATTATTATATATATTATATTTACTTTGTTTTATATATTATATATAATATTTATATACATATATTTATATATTATATATATTTATATGTTTTATATATATATATATATATTTTTTTTTTTTTCTTTTGAGACAGGGTTTGCTTTTGTAGTTCAGGCTGGTCCTGAGCTGTGCCTTGAACTCACAGCAATACTCCTGCCTCTGCCTCCCAAGTGCTGGGATTACAGGCATGGACCACCAAGCCCTGCACTGTGGTATATGGTACTGATTGGTAGTGGGCGTGAGTCTCCACACCCAGCATTGTTGTATGTGGTTACCCGGGATCAAACCTGGGTCCTTGCACTTGTAAGGCAGGTTCTGGAACCACTGAGCTAAATCCCTGGCCCCCTTTTTACTATTCTTGAAGGTGTCTTATTGGTCTTGATAATATGTAATATGTTATTGAGGACAGAGGTATAAATACTTGTTAAACTTCTCAGAGTTTAGGAGAATAACTTTCCATCATCTTACTTTTATTTGTTGAGAAGTACACAGATTATGTTCTATTTAAAGGCTAGTTTCTTGGTCGCTGGTTATAAATCTAGACAGCAGAAGATAATTAGATTTTACCCGATGAATTAATCATTGTTTTAATTGATAAAGTAAGAAATAACTTGATGTCATTGGTTCATTATCTTTTTTTCCTTTGCTGGATATTGTTAGTAACCAGATTTACAGTGGGCTTAGTTAAGATTAAAGACGAAAGCTTTAAAATTAATTTTCTTTTTACAGTGCAATTCTCAGCAAGAGGCAGAAAACAAAGTGAAATCTGAGTCCTAACAGGGTAACTGCATGTATGGAAACTGACAGTTATCAGATGATAGTAGCCGGTTATATAAGTCACATGGGATGGCTTGATGTGCTCTTATTTCCAGACAGACTTGGAAGCGACACGTTCCAAAGCAACAGGCAGTCAGACAAAATCATAACAATTTACTTTCCAATAATTAGCATCACTTCTAGCCAGACTGTAACTTGATTGATTCAACATAAAAGAATATCTTTTTGTATGGATTTCTTTCAAGTTGAGAAATATCATGTCTGCAATAAATATTCGTATAAATTACTCTTCGGACTTCATTAGAGGAGATAGCAGTAATTACTTTGTTCCATGTACATCAGACTAAACTGATACAGATACTAGGTTGTCCTATTAATCATTTGGTTTTTTTCTTCCTCGTTTTCTTTTTAAGGTTTTTTGAGACAGGGTCTTGCTTTGTGGTTCAGGCTGGCCCTGAGCTCAGCCTCAAACTCACATCACAGCAATCCTCCTGCCTCTGCCTCCCGAGTGCTGGGATTATAGGCGTGAGCCACCACGCCCGGCACTGTGGTGTGTGGTACTGATGGTTGCTGGCCATGAATCTCCACGCCCAGTATGGTATGTGGTTACCGGGGGATTGAACCCAGGCCCTTGCGCTTGCAAGACAGGCGCCAGAACCACTGAGCTGTCTCATGATAACTGGTTATACAAGAATTTAGGTCACATTTCTGCACTCATTGGTAAAATAACAAAATAAAATAGAAATAATGCTTCATATTGTTCCGAAGTATCACATTGTTCTCAGGATATCCATGTTTAATGGAGGAATTTGTGAGTGCTTTCAGAGGTTTATTAACATGGAATGTGTCATTGTCGAAGAGAAATATTTTCCGAGGTTCAAATATGGGGCAGGGACAAGGTGGAAGAAACATAGCTGAATACTAGAGAACCTTTTTGAGTCAAAAGATGACGTGTGTGGCCTGAAGTCAGATGATTTTTTTCTTCTAGGTAGCTTTTCTGCGAGTGGATCTGTTCAGAAATTTTGAGAGGGGAAGAAAAAGTGAGTATGTATGTGAGAGAGAAAGAGAGAAGAAGAGAATGAATTAGAGTAGTGGAGATGTGATGACAGTGGACGAATTGGACAGGGCGCAGGAGGCAGAGACCCTGGAGCGGGCAAACTCAGGCAAGTTAAGAGAACCTGGGAAGATTCTGGCATAGGTGAGCTCGTATTCCCAGATGACTTTTCCTGGCAGCTCCCTGAGTAGCATGTCCTCGGGGTCAGCGTTTCTGTGGCTGGAGGTGGCTCTAGACAAGACATGCTAGAGTGAATCACCATTGGAGTTGCCTGGGAGAAGAGCAGGGGCAGCCCGTGCAGATTGACCCGAACACTGTGTTATTCAAGGGAAATACAGATAATGAAACAGTTACACCCAAAATAATGAAAGTTGCAGGAATGCCCCTGGTCAGGCCACTCTCGCAGTTCCGGCTCCAGCTTCTTCCATGTGGCCCTCTGTGCCTCCCCTTGCCACTCTGCCATCCCTGCCAGCTGCAGTGAAGAAGATGAGCCTCCACCTGGGCAGATCACAGGACTCCTGCTTGTCATGAATTTGCTCACTATTCCTCACACGGACCTACCTTCTGGGCAGAAGACCAGAAAATCCAGTGCAGTTGTATGGCCTAGAAATAAAAGGAAAAGGATGGGCTGAGGATTTAACTCAGTGGCTCCAGCCCCTGTCTTGCAAGTGCAAGGGCCTGGGTTCGATCCCCGGTAACCACGTACAATACCACATACCACAATGAGGAAGTGGTGGCTCACGCCTGTAATCCCAGCACTCACTCAAAGGCAGAGGCAGGAGGATTGCTGTGATGTGAGTTTGAGGCTGAGCTCAGGGCCAGCCTGAACCACGAAGTGAGACCCTGTCTTAAAAGAAAAAAGGAAAAGGATTTGGCAAGCAGCTGACCAGCCTTCTGCATGTGGCTGCTTCTAGCTGTGAACTAGAGGGTTTGTCACTTATTCTCATGTTGCTACATCTAGACTTAGAGGACAAGGATAAATCTGATGATGTCTTGGACAGAGGGTTGGTATAAAACTATCTGTGTTTTCCTAAGGAGGAAAAGACCATGCTAAACTTTTTTTAAAGGGTTAAAAATCTTAATATCACACAATTATCATAATAAATCTTAATTCTCATTTAATCATGGGCTTTTAAAATGCCACATGGAGATGACTTTCGTAGCCTGTGCGATCCCCTGGGTAACCATGCCACACACTGTCCCTCGTGACGAGAACTGCACGTTTTATAGCAGGTTCTGTTCCAAGGCTTTGGGGCCAACGATCCTTCCCCACTCAGTCCATGCAGAAGTGAAGCAAATGCAGTGAGCTGTTTCCGGCTGAGGGTCGAAGTGAGACAGAGCAGATGAGGCTGAGAGATGTCCAGAAGTTATTCCAGGTGACAAGTGCTTCAAGGCATGAGATGTCTGTGCTAAGAGTGGGCGGATGCCATGGAAAGGCACCGGGGAGCTGAGGAAGGAACTGACGGAGCCGAATGGGACGTGGAAAGCAGACCCCTTAGGCTCTGGGGCTGACTTCGCAGCTCTCCGTCCCCCTTCCACGTGCTCATGGCCCAGCCCTACACATCTCCCAGACGTAGCCACATCTATGACTGCCCTGGTTTTACATATACTGAGAGTGATTATTTTCAGCACAGTCCAGACAGGATGAAGGATATTTCATAGTAGAACTCTTTATATGACATTGACAAAAAAGAATCTGAACTCTGTGGAAAGCCATTGTATTAGAAAATCATGAAAATGACAGAAGACAGTGGTATTTGGAAATAGAGAAAAATAGATGAGGCAATATATATAGACAAGAATTACTGAATGTTTATTCAGCCCTGGATGCACTGACGGACAATTTATTGCACTGCCGTGGAGTTTAGAGTTTAGCAAGAAAGTCAGATACCAGTCAAGTATTTGGAGAGAGAGTAATTGATTTTTTTCCCATTAATTACCCAGAGGGAGAAATCCAGAGTGCTGTAAGAGAGTGTAAACAGAGCATGCAAGATAGGATAGGGAAGGGCCGTGCAGAAAATAATTCTTTCCAAAACGATGACATTTAAGACAAGACCGGAAGATTGTGGAAGAGCTGTGGATGATGGTAGAATGCAAAGGCTACTTATCAGGGTTTGGATCTGGAATGTGTCCCAGAAGGCTCGTGTTCAGAGGTGAGGATTTTGGAAGGTGATTGGATCGTGGAGACTCTGTACTGTTCAATGAGTTAGGCCACTGCTGAATCTATACCTGAAGGTGCTGTTAGAAGGGGAGCTTGTTTGGGGAAGAGGCGGGTAGGTCACTGGGGCATCACCTGCAAGAAGTTTAACTCCCTCCCAGTCCCCTCCTTTTGCTCTGTCTGCTTCCTGGCTACCATGATGTCCTTTACCAGACCATTCTGTTGTGTCGTTTCTGCCTTAGGTCCAGCTAAAAAGGAACTGTAACCTCTATAAATTAAGAACCCAAATAAACTCTCCTCCCTTTGGTTATGGAAGTCTGGTATTGTGTCCTTGGGACTAGAAAGTAACCAAGACACCACAACTGCCCAACAGTGGGCTGATGCTGGTGGAGACCCTCCCTTTGCAAAAGGACTGCAGAAGCAAAAAAGGACTATAGGGGAAGGATTGGTAAGATGCAACAGAGCAGAATTGGCAACAGTATAGAAAACTTTGTTCATTCAGAGTTCTGTTGCAGATAAGTACTTTTCTAGGTTGAGGTCTTTTTGTGTGGTCTTTTACCACCAGCTCCTGCCTTCAGTACTTCTAATGAACATATTCAAATTTTTAAAAAAGTTGTATGTATTTTACATTGAAGCAAGTGAACACTTTTCAGAAATAACTGTTGCTGCTAGACTATGGTATTGTGGGGCTGGGAATCCATATTTCAGTGGTGCTGCAGCTGACTGGCAAGTGCAAAGTCCTGAATTTCGTCCTCCATACTGGAACAAATTAAAAATAGCAAGGTGTTGGCGTGCTGTGAGCATCGGATGCATTAGTTGATATCTAATGCAGTACTAGTTTAATTTGATTAAAATGTAGTGATACATTTGTCTCCTTATGACAACATTTTGCATCCTTTCCTTTAGTTCTGCTGGTCCTCCTCTAGTGTCTGGGTCAATTGTTCCGAGCAGTACCGCTGCATTCCTGTGCATACTGATTGTCTCTAGAGTTTTAGGACTTGATTGCCTCCTAGTGAAAGTGATTTGGGAACATGGAAAAAGCTAATACTCGCTCTGTCTCACTCTTCATTTTCTAATCTGTTACCAGTGTAAATTAGCAGGTGTGTGGTCAGCTTTTCTCGGCGAAGTACTGTGGGAAACATCTTTTGGGGAAACTACATGTGTTCAACTCATGCTCCATTTCGTTCTGAAATGGTTGGCAAATAACGCCATGGCTTTTATGCTACATCTGGAAGATATGTAGTCATATTTCATGGGAAGGAGCACAAGGACGGTGGGTGGAGTAGCCTGGTTGTAATTACAGTGTACATTTATTTGGAAAGAACAGCATATTAGTATGCAGTGGCCGGATTGATTCAACTCAGCTGCAACCATCACTGTTGTTGGTTTCTATAAAAGTGAAATATCTTTAAACTCTTGAGGTTTGTTGTAAATCATAGGAAAACAGACATAGTTTGAATATCTCCTCTAATATGAATTCTCAAGGAATTAAAGAACTGTCTTTAAAAAAAGAAACTGCCCCACCTCACTCCCACAAAACTTTATCTACTTCTCAATAAAATGAACTCAGTCATTTTTCTTTGGGAAGATGATTCTTTTAGACCTTAAAACGTATTTTTTCAGAAGTGTAATTCCTATGAAGTTGTTTATAACTTTGAGTCCCTACACCTCCAGCTGTGTGAGGTCTCCATGGAAACCTTCTAGCCTATATTCGGTGCGATGGGCCGGCTTCCCACACAGGTCAGGACACGAACACTCCCAGAGACGAGCTCAATTTATTGTGCCTTAAACATTAGGCAGTTTTAACAAGAAATCGGCTCCTAATTGACACATTCAATTTCATATTTAATTAGCAATTCGAGCCTCGCTACATTTTACCAACAGATGTAACATTCACAACATGTGCTGTCAGCACGCATCTGTCGCACAGATGTGCTTTGGTGCGGGGGCTTGTGTCAAATAGCAGCTCGGCTCCTTTGCAAAGATCTGGACAGAATAGACATTATTTCCTTTAAGAGATGTAGTTGAAGATCATTTAAAAAGTGGTTTTTCCTTCACTGAGCTAGTGGGTTTATTTTCTATTTTAAAAACAGCTTTACTGAAGTATTCACTTGCCACAAAAATTCACTAAAATTCATAAAATTCTGCCAGAGTGACAATTCAGAGGTGTTTAGTGTGTTCACGGATTTGCGACCAACAGCAGTGTCTAAAATGAGGGCTACTTTGAGCACCCCCAAAATAACTCCACACCCATTGGCAGGTCCTCCACATCCTCTCCATCCTTGGCTCCTGGCAGCTACCAGTCTATTTGCTGTTTCCAAATTGTCCTCTTCTGGACGTTGCCTATAAATGGAATTATACAGCAGATACCCTTTTGTGACCACATGTGGTCTTGTACTTGGGAAAGTGAATGTAAGACACATCCATATGATAGCATACGTCGTATTTCATACACTTCTTATTGACAATTAGTGTTTCATTTTTATGACTTGATGAATAAAGCTGCTGTGACCTGGAGAAGGTCTTGGGTGGCAACTTTTCATTTCTTCCGGATACATAAGAGTCTTCCAGAGTAGCTAGCTGTATTCCCATCAGCAGTGTAAGAGGATGCGAGTTTTTCCATTAAGGTCAAATGGGACCTCCAAGCCTAGATTTTCTGAGGAATTTTCTCACTGATCTCCACAGTGGTTGCACTAGTTTACGTCCCCACCAACAGTGGGAAAACCTCAAACAGGGTTCCTTTCTCCCCACAGCCCTTCCAGCATTTGTTGTTGGTTGATTTCTTAATAGTAGCCATTCTTTCTGGAGTGAGATAAAATCTCAGTGTTGTTTTCATTGGCATCTGTTGAAGGATCCAGTGATGTTGAACATTTTCTCATATTTATTTGCTGCTTCTACTTCATCTGAAAAGTGTCTGTACAGTTCAGATACCCATTTGTGAATTGAGTTTTTAATTTGAGGAGTTTGATCTTTTAAGTTCTTTATATATTCTAGATAGTAGTCCTTTGTCTGAGGAAAAGCTGGTACATTTTATTTTTGCACACCATAGATTGTCTTTTCACTCTGCTGGTGGTTTCTTTTGCTGTACAGAAGCTTTTTAATAACATGAGATCCCAGCTGTTGATTCTTTCTGCTAGTTTCCATGCTACTGAAATTTTGTTCATTAGGTCTTTTTCTACACCAGTGTCTTCAAGAGTTCTATCTAAACTATTTTTCAGCAGGTTTAGTGTTTCTGTTTTAATATTTAGATCTTTAATCCACTTTGATTTTAGTTGAGTGCATAGTAAAAGACATAGGTCTAGTTTTAATCTTTGGCAGATTGGAACCCAGTTTTTCCAACACTATTTCCCAAAGAGGCTATCTTTCTACCATTGAGAGTGTTTGACTCCTTTGTCAAAGATGAGATGTCTTAGTATGCCTGGAATTGTTTCTGCATTTTCTAGTCTGATCCATTGATCTATGGGTCTGTTTTTTTGTCAAAGGATATGTAGTATAGTTTCAAGTTGAGGACTGTGATACCCTCCTACCATGTCTTTGTTGCCTAGAATTACTTTAGTTATTCTTGGTCTCTTCTAGTTCCAGCTGAATTTTTTGATTATTTTCTCTAGTTCTGCGAAATACACTGTTGAGATTTCAATCAGGATTCCATTCAATATATGTAACAGTTTGGGAATATGGGCATTTTGACAATATTGGTTCTTCCTACCCAAGCACAAGGGATATCTTTCCATTTTTTAAATATCCTCTTCTATTTCCTTTTTCAGAGCACTACAGTTTCAGAGTAGAAGTTTTTCACTTGAGGTCATATTCATAAGTGAAATAAATAGGACACATATGTGTAAATACCATATCATTTCTTTAGTATGAAGATGTAAATGAAGTCCAACATGTATAGTGGACATTGTGAAATAGGAAAAAATGTTGAAAGAGGAAGGAAATCTAGGGGGGGACAAAGGAAAGCAAAGAAGGAAAAGAAAAATATTTAATGATAATAAGGAAAAAACAAAAATAAAACTTATGTGCATTGTGGCAGGAGAGAGGTTGGAGGGAGGTCAGGGGAATAGGAAAAATAAGAACAAAAGTATGTAATGTACAGATAAAAATTCTCATTGATGAATGTGATCATCATGTATGTGTAAAATGTACCAGTAAACTCAATAAAGAAAATAAATAAATAACAACTCGGAATCCATAAAAGGGATCGATAAATCTGAATACATAAAAATAGCAAAGTTTTGCTGGGCAAAAATAACCAAGTTTTCCTTTTTTTATTTAATTTTTATTTTTTGGTATCAGGCATTGAATTCATGACCTTGCATTTGCAAGACAGGAGCTAGAACCACTGAGCTAAATCTCCATCAATTTTCCTTTTTCAAAAGAAAACATTTACTTTACAACAGTGATCTATATGTTAAGAATTCAAATAGTGAATAAAAACACAACATGAATTAAAAAGTAAGGGATCAGAATTAGATATAATTTTAATATATAATAAACAGGAAATGAAATATTTTTATTTCAAGAAAAAAAATGAGGGGACAGAGTTACCTTTAATGTTATCTTTTTGTTTGTTTGTTTGAGGATCTCAGTTTTGTAGTTCAGGCTGGGCCTGAGCTCACCCTCAAACTCACCCTGCCTCTGCCTCTTGAGAGCTGGAATTACAGGTGTGAGCCACCACGCCCGGCACTGTGGTATGTGATACTGATTGCTGCGGGGTGTGAGTTTTCCACGGCCAGTATGTATATGGTTACCAGGGGATCGAACCTGGGCCCTTGCGCTTGCAAGACAGGCACTGGAACCACTAAGCTAAATCCTCAGCCCTAATGTTATCTTTTTAATGAATGATAACAATAATACATCCCAATATTTTAAAAGGCCAGAGGTGAATTTATCCCTTGCTGAGATAGATCTTTGGATGTTGTGTCACATCAAGATGGCTACTGTGTTTCTCAGTAAGATGTGAAAGTCTTGTTCAGTGGATGTTCTGCAGTAAGAACAGGACTTGGCCAGGAATCATCTGGAATCACAAATGTGCTTTCTTGCTTTAAGTTGCATCTGCAATCATGAATGAATATTTTACCTTTCCAAACATTGCCAGTGAACTATCATTGCATACTAATGATTTTAGAAGTATATGTTATATATTTCTTAAATTTTCAATGTGACAAATAAATATCAGGAGAAAAAAATGGCTCTTTCTCATAGAACATGGAATATCACTTTCCTTCTCAGACTTCTTCTAAACTGTCTGTAAAGAATTCTGCTTTGTATATGTGAGCTAGAGAGGGTGAAACGTACAACACGTGCTGGTGTGACGCTTGTGTAGGGATAACGTCTTAATCACTTCGGCTTCAAATTAGTATCCACAGATTAAAGCTGTTTAAATTTGTTTTCTCTTAAAATGTATAGAATGTCAGAATTGGGTATTACTTCATCCGTTAAAATCATGCCCACCTTTGTGATAGCAGGCATTATCATGTCCTGCATATGTTATCAGCTGTGTGAATTGTCTTCAAATTAAAGCTTATTTTCCCTTCATGGCTAAATAAAATAGCACAGCCACTGTTTATTTAGTTCTCCTGGTAAAACCAGAATGCACACTCTCAAATCCTTAGGTATCCTTGCACTGGGAACATTGCTGTCCAGAGAGGAGGAAACTAAGTCTCGGGGCAGTTAAATAAGATTTTTGAGATCCAAGCCAGTGAGCAGTGGAACCCAGATCTGAACATTGTCAGTTAAACTTAGACATGAAGCAGTTACACAGGTTCTCTCAGATCTCAAGACCGCCCCTGATGTTAAGCTAGGTGGAACCCTTGTCTCTTGGAATCCGTAAATATTTCTCCCATGAGAGGAAATTCTGAGTGTATTAAAATTTAGCTTCCTACTTCTTTTGTCAAATATTTGCCCCAGATGATAAATGATACAAGTGCTAGTTTTCTCCTTTTAAACATTTTCTTTCTAGTATTTTTCCTTGTTTTAAAATTTTATTGTTAATGTCTAAGATACACAATGAAAATGTTCATTATACTGTATTAGTGCATATACTGTATCTCGATCCCTTTTATTCCCCTTTTCTCCCTCCCTTCCTGGACCACCCTTCTTATCTCCACAACATCTACCTCCCTGTTTCCTATTGTCTTTTATTTTATTTTGCTCTTTAAATTATTTATACTTTGGGCTTCTCATATAAGGGAAGCCATGTGATATTTAACTTCTCTGTCTGATTTATTTTACTTAGCGTGATGGAGTGAAAGAACCCTGTTTTCTTTAAGAAATGATTCAGATTTCTCTTTTGAGATGAATAGTACCACACTGTGTATATCTACCACATTTTCTTTTTGGGAACAGGATGAGGTTTTGAACCCTGTGTGTGTGCGTGCGTGCGTGTGTGTGTGTGTGTGTGTGTGTGTGCGTGCGTGTGCATGTGCGTGTGTGTGTGTGTGTGTGTGTGTGTGTGTGTGTGTGTGTGTGTGTGTGTGTGTGGTGGGGGTTCTGCGTCTTTCTCCACACCATCTTCTTGTCCACTCTCCCGAGCCCTGGCTCCTCTCTCTGCGTGGAGAGCTGTAGATCACAGCTTGGACCCCGAGGGCAGTGTCCGTGTTGAAAACGGAGGGTGCCGTTTTCCATAGAAACAGGAAGGTGAGCAGGGCAGAATGATGCCAGTCTCACTGCCTTTTCTGTATCCTCCTCCCTCACCTCCTTTTATACCTTCTCACAAAGCTGTACCTGTGTATCTGTCGGGAATAAATGCAGTGGAAACACAGCAGGGATCGCATAGTACAAATGTAACACAGTACACAAGGACAGGACTCTGAAAGAGCAGGCTCAGTGTGGTTCTTCTCAGGGTCCGACAGGAAGTCCCTTCATCCCCTCCCCCTTCTCCTTTTTCCTCTTGTATTCTCTGGCGGCATCCTGCCAAAAGCTGAGTGGATTATCAAGCTCACGATAGCATCCCTTAGCAAAACAGTCTGCAGAAGGCTGAAACTCCATCTCCCAGCCTTTGGCGCGTGTCCACATGCTCGCCTTGGCACCATTAATTCCATTTTTTTCAGCAATAAATAGTATTCCAGTAGGTTTCTGTACTGTGCACCATGGGATTATGGCTCTTAACTTCAGTGGTTCTGTGTCACTGCCGGCTGAGTGTCATTTTATGAGATAGAGATTTATGATGTGTAAACACAGTAGTTTTTCTTCAATAAGGAAATATCTAAGGGTCGTTAGAACATTTCAGACTTACTCTTGCTCTTAATGAATTTGTGTTGTAAAAACTAGGTGAATATTGCTTGCTCAGAAACTAAGCAATCGCAAATTGAAATTCTCAGCTTCTGAGTTTAAGCAGACCCTGCGTTTAAAATATTGAGATGAAGGCCGGGGATATTATAGCTCAGTGGTTCCGGCGCCTGTCTTGCAAACACAAGGACACGGGTTCGATCCCCAGTAACCACATAACAATACTGGGTGTGGAGACTCACCCCAGCAGCAATCAGCACCACATAACACAGTGCCGGGCGTGGTGGCTCACGCCTGTCATCCCAGCACTCGGGAGGCAGAGGCAGGAGGATTGTGATGTGAGTTTGAGGCTAAGCTCAGGGCCAGCCTGAACCACAAAGCGAGACCCTGTATCAAAATAAAATAAAATAAAATAAAATATTGAGATGGGAGAATTTGTTGAATTTGATGGCAGTCATTATGCTTCTTGGAATTCATATGTTGAGAGACCTTTATTATGCACCAAAGAAAATAAATATAGTTTCTTTCAGTCCTTATCATTTGTGAGGTATGGAAAATCCTTCTCACAAACCCTAATTGTCTTGAGGATAGGATATTCAGTAAATCCAGATTGCTGAAGTTACTCTTGCATCACCGGTTGCTTAAATACTAACATTTACTGTTAAACCATTTAAATTTCACAAACAGACTCAAATAGCCTGATGAGGGTTATTTATATAGAAAAACAGTACCATATGTTTCACTTGTACATATTCGAAAATTCTTTTAGCATATGCTACAGAATTGCTTTTGTACCCCCTTTCATAGTTCTTGAGACCTAGTAGAAATGTAATAAATGTATTTATGATTAATAAAAACAGGGCAGATATTTGGAAGGTGACTGTCATTGTGGCATATGAATAATTGATCCTAAAACTTTCCAGTCTTTGATGTCTCCTAAGGGCTTCTGCTAGCATTGTTGAGGCATTTGTATGTCTTTTAAGATTATAATGACTTGTTATTATGTTAATAAAAAGAATTATGTGGATACATGTAACAGCTGCTCCTGAAATTTGTGTTTCTCCTCTTAAGAATCAACAGGGAAAGCTTCTGTTATTCAGACTCAGAGATCAAGATATTCAAACCATCAGACAGCTAGATTATGAGATTTGCCACATTTCCTCAAAGGAGTTTCCTAAAGAGATGGTTATAATGACAGGCCAAAAATAATTCCATTAGGATATAGTTACAATAATTTATTCAAAATGAAAAGCATATTCTCCCCATCCCCCCGCAGGGGATTCAAATAAGGAAAAATAGATAATCAGATACACTGACATCACGAGCTTAGAGAAACACTAGTTGTGCTGCTACTGATGTTCAAGTGAGATGGCAGAGACAAGCTAATCAATGCATCTTAAGGAAAAATACCATATCAAATATCTTCAGTTTACAATTTTTATTACCTTGAGAATGTCCCACTGAGGGCTAGGTTTTCAGGGATGCTGAGTGTGGTATCATTTTTATAATGTCTTGAGTTTATTATCCAAATGGAGAAAAGATTAGTATTGTGTTTTCCCAAAAGAATGGCAACAAATGTGGAATCAGTACTTCAGATTTCGTGCCTTTGAACTCTTCACTATCTTAAGGCTATTAACCTCTATTAAGGCAGTGTTGAGCTTCCTCCAAAATCAAAAGAAAACCTTTCGTCCCTTCACAGATTAAAACGTTTTTATTATCCTTTCTATCCATGAAGGCAGTAATTGGCGTTGCTTACGTTTTAATAAACTGGACTCAGTTTAACAGGGAGTGACTGGGTGAAAAAAAAAAGCTGTCTTCTCAGATATTCACAAACTGACTTCTCTGGCTACAAGAGATCTTTTTATGGAGCTATTTTGTTGTAATTTCAGAAAGTGGTTGTTAGTCCTCTTGGCCACATGACATTGAGCACATCTGGGTGTGTTCACATGAAGACCTTGGCTAAAAGCAATGTCTTGTGGCCTGGAATTGACTCTGACACTGAAAAAGACTATGTAGGACAGTCCTTGCTATTTGGGATAATTCCACAAAGACACCTTCGGCTGAAGACCTAATCAAAAACTCATTCAGGGTCTGCAGACCCAGCACAGAAATCAGATTTCTTTTCAACAAGGCTTCATACACTTTCAGTTCTTCCCCAAATTCTACCATGACAGTTACAGCTCAGAGACAGTCATTAACAACAGTGGCAGCCAAATTCCTGTAAGGGTTCCATAGTTACTTTATTTAAGTCAAAGTAATTTGGACTTTGATTTGTATCTAAGTGTCCACAATGTATTTCTGTGAAGGCCACCTACAATGTCCCACAGAGAGCTCTGACCCAGGACTTGCCTCCCATCTCTCAAGTCAGAAACTGATAAACAAGCTGAACTTGTCATTAGAACATTCACATTTTCTTTCCTCTCCTCCTCCTCCTCCTTCTTCTTCATTGTTGTTGTTGTGTTTTTATTTTTTAAAACAGGGTCTCACTATATAGTTCAAGGTAGCTTTGAACTCACTGTGTAGCTCAGGCTTGTCTCAAACTTGCAGCAGTCCTCCTTTCTCAGCCTCCCAAGTGCTGTGATTATAGAGTTGCACCATCATACCCAGTGAAGTTTTCCAATCTTTTTTTTTTTTTTTTTTGAGTCAGAGTCTTGCTTTGTAGTTCAGGCTGGCCCTGTGCTCAGCCTCCAACTCAGAGCAATCCTCCTGCCTCTGCCTCCCAAGTGCTAGGATCACAGGCCAGAGCCATTGTGGTATATGGTACAGATTGCTGGTGGGCATGAGTCACTACGCCTGGTATTGTTGTATGTAGTTACTGGGGATCAAACCTGGGAACCGGCGCTTGCAAAGCAGGCACCAGAACCATGGAGCTAAATCCCCAGCCCAAGTTTTCCATTCTTAAAGTGGATGAATTTTCTGTTTTTATAGAAGATGACTAAGATGCAAAAAAAAATCTTGTTCCTGTCTATACCTATTCTTCATTTACTTTCATGCCACAATTTGTCTTAACTGAAAACCGGAATTTGAGTCAAGTTAAAAGTTTTTTCACTTGCATTGAAATCATAAGATGTATTTTATATTGTGAAATACATGCCTGATTGGATTGCCAAATTAGTTCACAAATATGTAATTTCAAAAGCTGATTAATAGTATAAAAATTAGATAGTTCAAGCAGTTCATCACTTACTATTTTTGCTATTTTATTCATTTATTGGAAGTTTCATTTTCTTTGGGAAAGTTAGGTATAAAATGAGTCTTTTCTTTTTTAAACAAAATGATGTTTTTCTGCATTTGGTACCTTTTTGGGTTGTGATTAGAAGGGCCTAAGATTCTCGCAGAAAGTGAAAGGGAGCTGGGTCCTGCCACTCTGACCCCTGCTCAGGACCGGCTCTCTCCACACACAGACACAAATATGTACGGTTTCAAGAGAAGCAGTCCAGATGTTCGTGTTTGCCTGCTTTAGCCGCTAGGAACACTCTGCCTGAACTTTGCAGGTTTAGAAGGAAAGGTCTTTGGAGGTGCGAAGCACTGTTACTTCTGCAGATTGAACTGTCCTTTAAAGAAAGTCAGTGCTTCAGTTCATATGAATTCACATTTTTCTTCTTCAGTTACAACATCAACCTAATAGTTCATAGGTCTAAAAATACTTCCATATTCATTTCCTTTGCTCTAATGAGATACATGGTAAAAGTCCACTTGACGCCAAAGAAATGTTTTATTTTGTTTTTCCTTTTGGAATTGGCCAAATGGAGCCAATTCTGCTGAAAGGATTTTTCCCTCAGAGAAAGAAGTCATGACTGTTTTCATTTCTCTTGTCTCTCGAGGCGCCCTACACAGGTTTTATAAGAGATACTAGAGTGATATTTAGTGGTAGAATAAGTTGCAATACCTCAGTATTTCTTCTAAGCCCATCATCACCTTAAATTATTTCACCCCTGTTCAAAATAGGCTTAAAGGAAGAAATAAGACATGATGAAATCTGCATTATAAAGGCTGAAGTACCAAGTAATACTGTAAAGATAATCAGCTGTGGACGTTGAGTGTTTCTTATGAAAATTCTTAGCACTATAGCATACAGAACTTATTTGTTGCTCACTGACCGTGGACAAGACAGACATGTTGTGAAACTGTGGATTAGGAGAGGCCATTCACCACATCCAGCCTCGTCAGAGCCTCTGCTTCCCCTTCGGTGCTTCCCGAGCCCTTAGCTTGTGTCTCTATGGCTGAACTCATCTTGCGGTGAACTCTGCCAGTTGGATTACACCTTGTGCTTTTAGGGTAATGCTTAACACAATCGATAGCTAGTGAATACTTGTAGAATGGAGAGAAGAAATAAGACCTGTCCTGAATATGGAAGGAGACCATTTCTGATGGAGAATTTGAGGTGAGCAGGGACAGACATAGACATCATTGGTTGAGAAATAATCACATAGTTCAATTTGGTTGAAACAGAAAAATCTGAAAACACTCGTTGAGGAAGGATTTGCCAAGTCATTTCAAGTTGGGGTGAGGGACAGTAAGTAGGTGATTCTGTAAGTTTGGAGCCCAAGTGACAAGAACGATTATAATCTCATAAAAACACACTGAAATTGAGGGGAAAACATATTTAAGAGGAAGAGAGCATTCCTGTCTGAAAAATTGAGTTTGAAGTGCCAGTAGAGCCTGAAGACAGAGATAAGAAAATCTGAGTGGGAACAGGACAAGAAGCTCTGGACAGCAAGGTCAGGGCTGGAGGAGACCCAGTTGGCGGTCAGACCTGAGGAAGCCCTCATGCAGTGAAGGGGATTAGAGGGAAACTAGAGAGGAAAGACAGGGAAGGAGCACAGGAAAAATACTGAGGCCTTCGGAATTGGAGAGAGGGTAAGGGAGCCCGGGCCGGAGAAGGCACAATGAGAACCGTGTGTCGCAGCACCAGGGAGGGGTCCTTGGGACATAAATGGCGCAAGGAAGTGGCCTGGATGTTGCAATCCAAGGTCTTGCTCAACCACCTGTTGGCCGATGGTTCCGCAGCCAGTTACAGAAATTCTCAGGCCACAGTTTCATTCCCTGCAAGATAGGCGAAGTGTCTCGTGGTTGTGTTGATCTGAGTAGTCTAAACAAGTATTCTTCAAGCAGTACCTTTAAAGTATCTTTTCTTTTTATCCTATTAATAGCTAGTGAAAGGGAAGATTTGGCATCATCTTCTATGTCCTTTTACATAAATTTAAGCAACTGTATTGAAAAATGTATTATTTGGAAGATATCCTATAATTTGTACAAGAGTAAAGACCTGGGAAATTTTTAGGTACAGGTTTTATAAAGTAAGATACTGTCGTTTGTCCACCGTCATCTAAAGAAGTCTTCTTGGTGTTTGAATATAATTTCCTCTGTCTCACCCAGCTAATTTTTTGAGTACCTTTGGTATATCCAGCGACTTTTCAGCTCACTTGGCCTCCTCTATCTAAGATTTTGCTTTTCAATTTTTGGGGTGTTCTTCATTTTCTGTTTTCTTTGGATGCTACTTATATTCTTCCCAATACCAGGACCTCCTGCTCTTACGACATCTGTGGTTTTTTTCCTAGTACTTTCAATTGAAAGTACTTTAAAAAAAAAAGTTCTGAAAGAGGGAAACGTTTCTTCTGAAAGTTGTCCTGGCTTTGTGGTCTAATCACTTTCTGTATTACATGTTTCTAGTACAGAGTATTTATCTTTTTCATTGGGAATTGGCACGTGTCCACAACACATTGTTTTTCACCCTCTTTCCATATCTTCATTGGATCCTCATTCTCCTGTTCCCCCCAAAAGAAACTTATTTTGAAATCCACTTTATTGAGGTATGACTGATATATGAAAAGCTGCATATGTTTAATGTATACAACTTGTTGAGTTTGGAGATGAGGATTGTATTGATGTATTGATCACTACGATTTGTGCTATGACGTTCTCTTTCAATCCTAGAAATAATGCCAAGTGAAATAGCTCAGACATAGAAGAAGAACTACGATATGGTTCCTCTAGTATGAGAAACCCCGAATATAAATACTTTAAAGAGCAAACTAAAAGGCAATGGCAGGAGACAGAGCAGTAGATTCTGTGGAGTTGGCAAGGGAACCTGAAGAAGGGAGGAGGAGGAGAGATAGAAGGAAGGGAACGATTAGTAAAAATAACCAAGCTCTAATATGCATGTGTATCAGGTCCCAGATGAGTGTGACAGGATGTATCACAAAGATATAATTAAAAAATGAAAAAAAAAAAACTATTCGGTATAGAATGACTTCTTCCATGTCTCCTCTTCACCTATAAAATGCACATTAAGTGGCATTTCAGCACTCTGACACTTTTGACTTATACTGTTCTTGTTCTTCTTACTAGGGAAGCACGTTAAGAAAAATACTCCTGAACCGGTACTTTAAAGGTGATTATGGAGTTGGCATGAACGGGCATCTGTCAGGAACCTACTCCAAAACCACTCAAGGGGGAGGTAAGGCTGCTCTTTCTCCTCATCTTAGGGTTCTGAGGACATATCTTTTAAGTCGATGTTACTCCAGTGTTTACTAAATGGCTGTCATGAATTATTTATTGAAGAACCACTATTATAAACTTTCCTACAGTTTGGGTTTTATGAAACCTTTGAACATTATCATTGATTTTTGCCTGTAACTTTGGAAAAAACAGTTATACTAAATGATTATCTTTTGGTGTATAAATTAAGGGCAAAAAATAAAGCCAATCTTCTTTTTCTAAATTATTTTTTAAGAGAAATCATTAATAAGTATTGGACATTAAATGCAAATTTTATTTTTTGTAAGTCCTTAATATGTTGTACCTTGGCCTCTCTTTGTAAGAAGTAATATCTCAGTAACTATTTTAGTTTAAGAATTAGAGGATATTATGTCACTGAGGCTTACGTACTTTATTTTTCCTGACCACAGGAAGTTTTTCTGGACAAGATTCGGATAAGACAGGGATTTCGCTCTCTGACATCCAGTGCCTGTTGGATAAGGAGGGTGCTTCGGAACTTGTCATTGATGTCATAGTGAACACAAAAAATGACAGGATATTTTCGGAAGGCATTCTGCTAGGCATTGCCTTGCTGGAAGGAGGAAACACGCAAACACAGGTACCTGTGTACCAGTCCTAGGCATTATTATTATTATTATTATTATTATTATTATTATTATTAGTGTTTCTCGTGTACTTGTCATAGAGACCAAAGCAAAAAAAAAAAAAAAGGAAGATCTATCAATCACGTTTTCCTCACTGATGTGTCTGAGTTGCTGACGAGATGACAGGCCTTCACACACGACCACACAGCAGAGCATCTTTAGAAGCGCCCTTCTGGCTTTTCTCCAGGAGGTACACCTGAGTGAGTGAGAAGCTCACCCCCACACAGGGGCTGCCCTGTATTTCCAGAGGGTGCACTTTTCCTTTGAAGCTCCTGCCAAGTTGCCTGTAGGCCCATCCACACCCAAGGGCACAGAGTCTTGTAGGGGCCCGAGAGCTGGGAACTGTTCCCAGAAACACACGTCTCCTCTGGCCTTGCTGCTTGGTAACCTGATGTCCCCAGGTTCACCCAGGTCATGGAAGGAAACTGTATCATCACAACTAATTAGCAATTCCAGAATCTCTTGTCCCCACTCATGGCAAGCAGAAGCCAAAACTAAGATATTTAACTAATCACCAAATATTGAAAAAACGAGGTTCCTGTGCAGCAAGTCTAATAGCTGTAGCTCTGGGGCAAAAAAAGCTTCAGAAACAGCAAATGACATGGTGACAAACACAGAAGAAAAGAAAAGAAAACAAAACCTTCCAAACAGTGCTGTTTCTCAGCTGGAAAAAGAAGTGTTGAGAATTCCCATGGTCCCAAAGCCACCACACACATTCCTCTGAGGAAAGACGAAGAAGTGGGAAGGGACGTGCGTAGGTGTTCTTGGAAATCGTCTTGTCTTCTCCTACTAGATATTCAGTTGGGACTTTGTAAAGAAATTGTCTAGGCAACCACATAACATTTGCTGTTGGCTTACTCAGATGAGGGAGTGAAGGGCTTCTTAACATCGCTAGAAGCAATCCTTAGATTACGGCACTTTCTAAAGACTTCTGTGTCTGGATTGCGGAGACATCAGTAGGGTCACTCTTCAACATCCACCCACATTTATGCTGACTTATGTCCGTAGAATGCTGGTGAATAAGCCAGGTCCAGTCACAAACAGTATGTGCACACCTTACAGCTCCTGGCAAGTTGTTCTTTAGATCCCTTCACAGAGAATAAAATCTTTCAGTATCAAGCGCACTTTATCTCTCCCTTCCTTCCTACCTAACTTCCTTCCTTCCTTCTCCTCCTCCTTTCTCTTTCGTATTATTTTCTTTCTTTGATATTTTCTCTTTTCTTTCACTCTCTTTCCCTCCCTTTCCCCCTCCTGCTTCTTTTCCTCCTTCTCTTTGCCCTCTCCCCTTTTCTCAGTACTGAGAATTGAACTCCGGGCCTCAAGCATGCTATGCAAGTGCTCTACCAATCAGCTATATCTCCAGCCCTTTTGAGACAGTCTTGCTAAGTTACCTAAACTGGCCTCAAACTTATGATTTTTCTGCCTCAGTCTCCCAAGTAGCAAAGATTACAGACATGTACCACCGTGTCTGTCTTTTACCCAATATTTTTTTGTGGCATTTGTGAACAATGACTTTTTCTTTCCTTTTGAAAACTTTCTTGCCTGCTTCTTGGAATACCACTTTCTCTGTGTACCTTCTTTAGGATTCTTCTTAGCTCCTGTAAAGGTTCCTCTTGTTTTGATTAACTTCTGAATCCTAGACTATCCCAATTTTCTTTGTGTTGCTCTCTATTATTTTACTTGCTCCTAGCTGTCACAAGTTTCCTGTGGGTGGAACATCACACGCAACAACCATTATTTAAATGCATTAGCTCATGGTTTCTGGGATCAGTTCATGGTTGACTGGCTCTGAGACAGAAACATCAGGGGAAAGAGCATAGCAGAATGGCAAATTTTTAAAGCTTGAGACATCTTCGCACTCTTTGTGTGACCCCAGGTCTGTCTTTGTCTAGTTCAATGTCTAGGGGTCCGTAGTCAATGTTATCTATAATTATATAATCTTAATCTAAGTCTGACTCTTTCACAGTCTACCTGGTTGAGACATTTGGTAATAGAGTCCCTGTAGCACTTGTTTCTTTAATAGTCACTTGGTGCTTTGCCTGTCATGCTTCGTTTTGTTATTGTATCTCACTTGTTCAATTGAATTTGAACTTTCCTAATACAGGGATTCATGGCATATTCTATCTACCATCCTTCATAGCCATTCAACAAATATTTGTTCATAAAACAGCTTTGAATTATACTCACCTATAAAATTCTTCGTATTAGGCGGGTTGTGACAGTCTCAGGTACCAGCATCCCCGTCCCAGGTCTCTACTTTGGTCTTTCACTTTCTCACAGGTGTCAGCTGTGTGCTCCTGGCTCTTAAATGTTTAGCTGAGATCACCCCGATCCTCCTCTCTTCCCTGTAGCCGACTAATCTGTGTCTCTCAAGATGGCTCCCAGTCCCCTGGAGTCTTCTGTTCTCATTGTCCCTGGAGCCACTACCTTGGCTCTTCACGTCATGTGCTGCCACACTGTCATGCTGTATTATACTAACATCCGGGCTCTAGCACCTTCTTTAAGTCAGTTTATGTTTTTAACATCCTTTCTTCAAGATCAGTGGAGGAAGATAGGAGAGGAACTTATAATTTCAAACACGGATAATAATGATAAAAAAATAAAGCCCATCTAATACTTGGCAAGTTTCTTAATGACTTGCGCATACTAATTTGGTTAGCACTCATACAGCCTATGAATGAACATATCATGTCCTGTCTTACCAGAATGCTGAGACAGATCCAAGGCTCCCAAAGGTAGGGAGAAGTAGAGGTCGAGGCAGTCTGAAGCTAGGCCGTCGGACTCCAGGTTCTCCACTCTGGCTACCATTGACACCCCCATTGCTCAGCTGTGGAAAGCGTCACTGTCTGATTCACCACGTCCCAGGCCCTTGTCCCTGTTTGAATCCCTAAGTCATTGCTTCCCTTCCCTTCCTCGCCCTCCCTCTTCTAATCTGTCTCCTTGAAGGCAGGTCCTTCCTCTGTTACAGAAATATTTGTGTTTCTTTCAGCTCCTAAAAACAACCTTCGTCTTTCCCCCTTACATTCTATACAGCTTCAGCAGCTCATTTTCCAAGCAAAAACCAGATCTTAAGAGAAATCCATATGCTCTCTGTGGAGACTGTAACATTATCTGTGAAACCTACTTTTAGCCTTTGCTAAACTCATGTTTTTCATTATTACAGAGCCCTGATTTTTTAAATGGGGTCATCAATATAATCAGTTATTTTGATCTTGATTGCTATTTTATAAATACAGTGGCTTGAAAATCTAGATTTAAATCCTGGCTTTACCACTTAGCAGTTGTGTGATGTTCAGCAGCACTGAACCTCATTTTGTTAATATGTAAAATGACCATGAGAAAACTGTCCATCAGTGTCAGGGCTGAAAGTATCCGCGATGCGCTAGGTCTGAGAGACCTCTACCCACTGTACAACTTTTTGTTTTAGCAGAGCCACAACGTTTGCATCACGTCCTCATTAATATATGGGATCCTTCTCCCACCTTCTGACCATAGGACACTAAAAATACCAAGGTGTAAATCTCAGCTCCCTGTTTGGGGCCATAAAAGCCTGTGAATGCTGCACTTCCCTGGTGTCAACAGAACCGGCCTGACTCTTTCCCTTTAGTTGCTATGGTTACTGTAACTTCTGGCCTCTTCCTTGAAGGACTGCCAACCTTCTGCCCAGGTACTTCCCTGTAGGTATGAAGCAAACATTGTAAAAAATATATATGTAAATATATACATATAAAAAAATACATACACACATATGTAAGTACATACACACATGTAAATACATACACGTATATGTAAATATATGTGTGAGAAAATACATACCTATATGTAAATATACACATAGATGTGTATAAATATGTATGTATATATAGCATATGTATATCTTGCACAGAAAAAGGCAGGACAGGTATCACTTCAAGACCTGGTACCCTCAGAGGCTCACCTATAGACACCAAGACTGTGACTCTTGGTTCCAGACATCCCTTTAGGAACGCATGTCTGTAAAGACCAAATTCCCCCCAAAATGCCCCCCCCCCAAATTTTCCTGTTTTGGAAGAATATGACAAGTTCTCTTTGATCAGAAAACCATTAAAGTTTGTTTGTTTCTTCTTGCTGTTTTCTTCACCCTGATGCTCACTAAGCTTATATTAATCTCTTGTATCACTCTAGTTATATAATTATTATCTTTTTTAACTTTTTACTATACTTCTCTTATTTTTGTCATGTCCATCTCTTGATTTTTTTTTTTTTTTTAGTGATACTTCATACTTTCTCCACCCACTTCCAGTTCTGGCTTCTCTGGAGTGTGTCACCTTCTTTTTTTTCTCTCTCTCCTCCATAGTTCCACAAGACCCTGAGCAGACAGTGATTAGGGTAGATATTCCCAGGCTTCAGGACATCCACTATTAATGTTGAGTCCTTTCTACATCATTATTCACCATAAAATATAATTTATTTTAAGTTGGATTCCTCCTATCCCCCATGCAAAGCAGTGTGGCTAATGAAGCACTGTAAGCACTTAGTGCCTGTTTGTTAGTGGGTTCTGGTGAGTGAGGTTGTCATGGTAACACATGCTAAATTAAATGTACTGTAATTTAGATAAAGAGAAAAATAACTCTTTGTAACTTACCATAAACTCATATTTATACTGGATAATTATTAGATTAGTGGCTGTATTTTACTTTAGATTACAAACTCATGAGAACTGAGAGGGTTGGTTGCTTTTTCTTTTTGTTCTACCCCTAACACTCGCACAGGGCTTGGCATTTAGTAAGCCTTCGATCAATATGTTTTGAATCACTGCATGACTTTATAATAATATAAAAATCAAAAACTCTTTCCATCTTCTTATAATGCCCTTTTAATTTTTGACAAACATATAATCAAGAAGGATAAGTGAAATAGCATATGAAAATATGTTACATTTTAGTAGAAAGTGCTAAATAAATACTCGCTATTATTAGTACACATTTAATAGCAAAAGAGCCTGAAAGGCTGTCAATTTATGAAGTAATAATGGGCCGTGCGCTAAATGAATGCTTTTATCCGTAATGCTGATGTGTATTTCAAGCATAAAAACACTATTTTTCTCCCTATGGGTACTGATACCTTCAAATGTGTGTTTTTTCAGTATTCTTTCTACCAGCAGTTACACGAACAAAAAAAGTCAGAAAAATTCTTCAAAGTTCTCTATGATCGAATGAAGGTTGCTCAGAAAGAGATAAGATCGACAGTGACAGTTAATACCATAGATTTAGGGAGCAAGAAGAGGGACGATGATGAGCTGGTGACATCCGGCCCACGAATTAGAGGTAAAGAGTTATTTGTCTTTTTGGGAGAACAGAGTGAGCCAACAAGCACAATCTTCAAGTCCCCCTTATTTTTTTTCATCCCCCTGGTTGGTTTAATTATCCCCATGGTGGCCCTGAGTTTCAACTTTCTGTCCATAAACAGTTTTGGTCACGAGCCTGATCCTAAAACGTCCCTGAAGGGCCAGAGTTAAATGAGGCTTAATCAGTACAAAGTTACCAGTGAAATGAAACATGTCTTATCGTATTATGCCCTGCATGCCAAGAACAGCCTCCTGCAACCTTTTAAGTGACCATGGAAACAGAACTGTAGGAGCAAATTTCATGGCACCGAACTCCAACAAATGATGCTTGATGTTTACAACAACAAAATTATCAGTGTATTAACTATAAATCATAAAGCGGTTAATACATTCACATCTGTTAGTTATTGAGCCATCTTAAATATACGAGCTCACAAATGTGTGTACACGTGTGTGCATCTTTCTAATACAAAAATTAAAGCATCCTAGAATTGGGCATGCGTTGAGATCTTTTCTCACCTCTCCTGCAAATATTAACTTTTTGTTGCCATTCCAAATCCCTTCTGGGAAGTTATTGCCTCTCTTGTGCTGATTTACGATGCCATTGTTACAGAACTTAGGTCCCTGCCTGTCTTTTTTTTTTTCTCTGTAATTAACAAAAAGAAATTTGTTCAGAATTATAAGAGGACTGCTTTATTTTCAGTTAGAGATTCCACACTACATTTAAAAGAGGGAATGAAAGGGCAACTAACGGAAGCTTCTACAGCAACATCCAAAGCATATTGTGTATACAGAAGAGAGATGGACCCAGAAATAGACATGATGTGCACCGGACCGGAAACCGGAAATGCTGAGGAAAAGTCCGCGGAGGAAGTCTCCATGAGTCCCGCGATTGCGATCATGCAGCCCATCCTGAGATTTCTTCAGTTACTGTGTGAGAATCACAACCGGGAATTGCAGGTACTTGTTCTGATCTGTGTTACCGCTGTGAATACAGCCTGCGGTTCCAAGTAATTAAATTCAAATGAAATCAACAAGTAGTTTTGGAAGGAGAATCAATAAAACCAGAAATGCTCTTCTGAAATGGAAGAGCACATTTTCATTAGGGAAGAAAAATAGGAGGAAGTTTCTTTTGTGCTTGGAAAAAAATTAGTCTCATACAGTAACCTCCCAGTTATGCACAACTCAGATATTTGTGACAGCACCGGTCACTCTTCCTGGTATTCTGGTATTTGTTGAGGAAAATCAAATTTGCATCATTTGTATTTTTCATGGTTTTATAGAATTCAAGGCTTTCCCATCATTTCTAAACCAGTTCATTTTTCTTGAGGTAGGATACTGGGCATATTTTTTTTTCTTTCTTAGAAGCAAAGTTAACATAGCAAAGAATATTTTACAACTGTGAAAGTTCTTACCTTTGTAAACGAACATAACCCATGTCATAATACCATCTTTCCTACATGTTTTATATCAGATAAACTTAGGAGTGCCTAAAATTTCTGACCTTTTTCTTTTCTTTTGCATTATTTTTTACACATTGCTAATGTCACTATGGCCACATGAAAAGTGAAGCCCTTGATTGGCCAGATTAAAAGTGAGTGATTGTGCTTGATCTGAAAAGGCCCCAGCTGGCAGGTAGTCTTCTGTTCGGACTTACCTCTACCGCGCTGAGGTAGCACGCAGGCGGCTTAGCTGGTGAGAGGGCGCCTCATGAGTTACGGTGAAGCTGGCCGAATGGTCTGCCCTTAATCTGCCGGAGTGCATCCTCCTGCCCTGAATTTTCACAATAGGCAGCAAATACCCCATTTTAAATTAGAACACAGCAGCCCTGTTCTCAGCAAGGGTCTGATGTGCAGTGAGAGGAGATGGATGGTAAGTGTGTATGTATTGAATGAGACACCTAGAATGAGTGACGTCAGAAACCATGACTCCGTGTACCATCCCGCCGCAACTTGCAGAGAACTTCCACAGGGTGGTTGGCAGGCAAAATCCAGACTCTTCATTCCAGAGGAAGGACACCGAGTGTCTCTGCCTGCTAAGCCTCACCCATCTGATCTGTCAGCGTGGGAAGGAGAACAGCAATGGGTGACAGAACATTTGATTGAACATTTTGCTGAGCGGAGTATGGGATCAAACTATGAGGGAAATGCTACCTTTAAATAAGAATAAATAGTAGAAAATTCAAATTAGTAAATAAATTCACCAATGCAACTAATGCACTAAAGTAAGAAATAAAATACCCCCTGCCAGGTTGGCTTTCACTAGGCTTATTTTCCCCCCAAAAAAAGTCATTATCAACAGGTTGTGTTTCCTTGTAGAAAATTTTGTGCAGATATAGACATCCTGATAGATGCTTATAAACCTTTCTTTTTTCCATTTAGTGTTGTATCTTTTTGCTATATTACTTATTATGAAATAATGCTTAACATATCTATTGAAGCTGCATCGTTCTTATAGTTTCACTATATTCCAGGGTCTGGATGTACTATTATGCATTAAATAAGTCACATTGCTATGGGTGGGTTAAAGTTTCTAAGTTTCGCTATAACAAATAGTGTACTGTGAACATATTTTTGTATCTGTGTATGAAGGTTTAGAATAACTTTTTGAAAGTGGAGCTGTGTATTTACTAACAGTTTTGAGAGCAGGTCTGTGTTCCCTTCCATAGTGGTGTGTCATTCTCAATCTCCAGTGAAACTCTACCATTTGTAGGGGACCATTGACTTGAAAATTTGATGGCTGCTTTTTTACTTTTCCTTTTTCTCTTCCTTTCATACTTACTATTTTTTTTTTTTTTGGAGACAGGGCTTTGTAGTTCAGACTGGCCCTGAGCTCAGCTTCCAACTCACATCACAGCAATCATCCTGCCTCTGCCTCCCGAGTACTAGGATTACAGGTGTGAGCCACCACGGCCAGCATTGTGGTATGTGGTACTGGTTGCTGCTGGGTGTGAGTCTCCACGCCCAGCATTGTATGTGGTTGCCGGGGATCGAACCCAGGCCCTTGCACTTGCAAGACAGGCGCCGGAACCACTGAGCTAACTCCCCAGCCCCATACTTACTATTTTTGCCTTATCTATTTTTTAAAAAATAATGTTGATAAATATTTATTATGAACTCTACTGATGAATACAAATACTTGAGGTAAAACCTGAGCCTCCCTAAGCCTCAGAGAGATTTAATAACTGTGAACACCTTCTTACAAAGAACAATTCCATTCCACAGCGCAGATCTTTTTGAGTTAGAAAAATATACAAAGGGAACTGAAAACTTAGTACAGGGATTTTTTTTTTAACCCCTCGGATGCATTTGCTTTTGCCCTTAGAACTTCTTGAGGAATCAAAACAACAAAACAAATTACAACCTTGTCTGTGAGACCCTTCAGTTTCTGGATTGCATCTGTGGCAGCACAACAGGTGGCCTTGGCCTGCTGGGGCTGTACATCAACGAAAAGAATGTAGCCCTGGTCAACCAGACCCTGGAGAGCTTGACGGAATATTGCCAAGGACCGTGCCATGAAAATCAGGTAACTGTGGAAGCCGTTCTTCTTTTGGAAGTAGCCATGACTCCCAGACAGAGAACCAAGCTAGGGAAGGAGCCAACCTTTGTGTGATTTAAAGATCTTCTTGCTTTACAGGACAGTTTTACTTTCCTAATGCAAAGCAGAAAGACCAAATGATAGAACTGCAAATAATATGCCATGTTTTTTATTTAATTTGATCCTAAACGAAGATTCCCATGAAAATAGTCAAGATGAAAATCAGACTTACTGAGCTGGGGAGTTAGCTCAGTGATTCCCTGCCTGCCTTGTAAGGGCAAGGGCAGGTTGATCCCAATAACCATGTACAACAATGCCGGGCGTGGAAACTCACACCCACCTGCAATCAGAACCACATACCACAGTGCAGGGCGTGGTGGCTCAGGCCTGTAATGCCAGCACTCGGAGGCAGAGACAGGCAAGAAGGTCACTGCAAATTCAAGACTGAGCTCAGGGACAGCCTGAACTACAACAGCGAGACGCTATCTCAAAAGAAAAGAAAAAAGGCTTACTAGAGTAAGGGCAAGTCCTACTCAGTTTTCATCAGTAGTGAATCTTTCCAGGGGCTGTAGGATAAACTTCTTTTGACCCATTGGCTGCACCAGGGTGGGTGAGGAACACTGTCTCTCTTGTACTCACTCACAGTCACCTATGAACTAGCCCTGATCGCTTCTCTCACTGATAAATAGTTCTGACCAAGAGATGAAGTGACTTTCTAGTATCTCAGGTACCAGAAACAGTCAGGTATAGAACGCTGGACTTTCGACTCTACATAAAATATTCTTTTGTCTGTATCTTTGGGGCTGGGTCACAAAGTTCAGTATTGCTTTACCGCGTGACTGTCTCTGATTCCAAGGATGTGTGGTAGGAGAAGACAGAACAGTTGGGTCAGTCAAGGAAGCCGCCCTCATGTGTTTAAATTCACCAACAGCATTATGAAGCTGTAATCACAAGCATGGGTCCACTTTGGAAAAAAGAGGTTTCGAATAGGAAACATTTCTACCTTTAAATTATAAAGAAACTATTGAGACCAAACATCAGTAGTTGGCACAGAAAAGTAATGTAAGCAAAGTGTGTTTTTCTCTTGCAAAATATGTATGAACATATGTATCATGCTTCTGTGTGTAGACACATATGTATAAACAGATACATGTATTCATACGTATGTAGGTACATAAAAAAGTATCAATTACTGACATGAATAATTTGCTATGAAGACATTTTTTCCTTCTGTATAATGTACATATGTCACACTAAAAGAGTGTGTGAATTTTACTCCGCATTGTTATGGATGATATTTCCATATCCTAATGGTGCAAGAAAACCTAAGTGTTTATTTTAAAATTAAGCTAAAAATATACAGATTTGTTTTTGTTGTTGAGAAAACCATTTTATCTGAAATAGAAAATATATTTATCATTTTTATTATTTCACAGAAAGACTGTAAGAATGTCCTATACTTTTGGTCTTACAAAAGAATGATATTGAGTTTAGAAAGTAATTTATTAAAAACCAAATAAGCCCCCAAAGTAAAAATTAAGTAAAAAATAGCTTGTACCCCACCTTTAATTCTTTGTGCAAATGTGAGATAGGAAGCATGTTGCTAGCAGATTCTAGGAATGATCTGCGGGTGGATTCGCTTTTGTTTGGGAAATGTTGTAATAAGGACAAAATCCTCGGGAAATAATACAGAGTCAATAGATGGAAAACAGTTTTCTTCAGTCTTCCCAGATGAAGGGGAGTGGAAGCTGGTAATAGCATGCAGTCACGTCCGAGTGGCCTGCTGGGTCTTTTCTCGGGTCCTCCAGGGATTTTGCAGTGTTTCAGACTCCTCTAGAGGTCCTACATTTTAACACAGTCCCACAATTCTAGCACTCAAGCCAGATTTGAAATTTTTAAAAATTAAGTTCAGACTCCTAGCTTGGTAGATCTTCCCCTGCGAGACACGCAGGTTTCTCTCTCAGAATGTTTGGTGTTCTCTCTGCAGTCAAGATCCCTCTGTAAAGACCCAGGTTTAAGAAATTTGTCCGACGTTTTCCTCACTGACCATTGATGGATGGAGTTCCTCCAAAGGCCAGCAGGCACCAACATCACCTGTCTTTGTTGCGAACTGGCAGCAGCGTCTCTTGTCACTGATTCAGCATTAACTTAACATCTGAATTAAAGTAGTGATCAGTTCTGGGCCATTTACTTAAAAGTCTTTCTTTTTCATATTCTCTTAGGACATAGTCAGCTCTTAAATTTAAGTGGAAGGAGCGCGTCTATTGACAGATAAATTAAAAGTAACTGAAAGTATTTCATCTAACCAGTGGTCTTTAAAATTTTATAAAAACAGTTTATTTTAAAAGCTTCACGCAGTGTCTCTCTTTGTGTCCTATCCAAATCCGTTTAACCAGTACCAATCAGTGAATAGTCTAATTCTACACAAAAGAATAAATCAAATGCTCAATGCTAAATCCTAATTATATTTTAAAGGTCAAAACCTAAGACATTTCTATTTCTGTGTGTCCTCTTATTTCTGATGTACTTAGTTATGCTGTAAATGAAATGTTAATTTGTAAATACCTTGTGTTCCAGACCTGTATTGCTACTCATGAGTCTAATGGGATTGATATCATCATCGCTCTGATTCTAAATGACATAAACCCGCTTGGTAAATACCGAATGGAGCTGGTGCTTCAACTAAAGGTAGGGCGAATTCAAGTGGATTGTTCAAGTGAGGAAAGTTATATTCTGTCCTTAAAATTCCCTCTCAGAGCTGATTCTATGTCTTCAGGTAGCTCTTGGCTAGAGCAAGAGAGTGTCAGATTTTCAAATAATGAATTGTCAGAGAGGAAGAGTAAAAATCAAAAGCTTCACCACATCCCTGATAAAAATGTGGAGTTAACTGATATTCCGTCACAAGGTCCCGTAGTAGAATTTCCCTGAAACAGCCACTTTGTTTCACTATTTTCTTCTGTTTTGTTTTATATTTGTCGTTATATAGAGAAGAAAATGTGCTGACCACTCACTGTACCATCTGTATTTAATTCACCCCAACTAGGGAGAATTCCATCTAGCAAGTCACAGTTAGATAATGTCAGAGCCATGCGTTTTAGGTTTATGTCTGTCTCTTTTCTAAATCTCTTTTGGATTATTATCTTACTTTCCCCTCCAAATATGTTGTCAGATTCACATTGCCTTTATGAGTGCTGTTTAAGGGCCAGGGATTTAGCTCAGTGGTTCCAGTGCCTGCCTTTGAAGCACAAGGGCCAGAGTTTGATCCCCAGTAACCACATACAACAATGCCAGCATGGTGGCTCATGCCTGTAATCCCAGCACTCAAGAGGCAGAGGCAGGAAGATGGCTGAGTTCAGGACCAGCCTGAACTATAAAGTAAGACCCTGTCTCAAAAAACTAAAAAAAAAAAAAAAGAAAAAAGGAAAAAACAGTGCCATTTAATTTAAGCCTTGTACATTTTTCCAGTAGTTCCACAAATGACAACTGAAGAGGATAAAGAAGATGTGGTTCTTTTACAGAATGGAGTATTATTCTGCCATGAAAAATGATAAGATTGAGTCATTCATACTCAAATGGATGTTCCTTGAGGACATCCTCATATGTGAAATAAATAGGTCACAGATGTATAAATATTGTGTCTTTTCTCTGACATGGGAAAATGAAGCTATAAATGAGTTGTAGTATATACAGTTGATATTGTGAAATAGAAAATATTTAAAAGGAAAGAGGGTGTAGGGGTAAATAATGAAGAGGAAAATAATGTGACAGTAATAAAGAAAAAAGTAAACAAAGCTTATGTATATAGGGGGTGGAGGGTTGCAGGGTGGGGGGAAAGGGGAAAAATGAGAATCAAGTCATGTCATATCTGGTACAAACTCTCAATGTTGAATGCAATGATGATGTGTATTCATAATGTACCAATAAAGATTTGAATT
>PVIR01006957.1:0-63324 GCA_004026965.1 Petromus typicus
CTGAAATCTATTTTCTAAAGTTCTGATTTGAAGACAATGATATGACCTGTATAGCTTTAAGGAGACAGAACTCCAAATTATGGAAATAGTCAGTTTCTAATTTTCTGAACAAGGGAACATGTATGCTTACATGGAGTCATCTAATTCTGTGATAAAAATCTTGCCTTGGCAGAGCAGGGAGAGGGGGGGAAGGAGGAGGCTCAAAGTGGTATTTAACATTAAATCTTAACTCAGAGGTGAGAACAGAATGGTCAAAATTCGGGTAGAAAGTTACATGAGTTACATAATGTATGACATGCCCCCCAGTTCATAGAAACTCCCCAGAGATATACACTCTCCTCTCCTTTAAATCTCTAAAGCAGATGTTCTCCAACTTTCTGTATTATGGTATCTTTAGTACTTGAACAATTTTTGTTTTGGTACTCTTGAGTCAAAACAATAGCCAGACATTTATTTATTTACTCTTAGGTCAAAATAATAAATATATGGGCCTAAACAATAAGCAGATATATGAAAAACACTATATATATATACCTGTATATATATATATATATATATATATATATCTGTGTATATATATATATATCTGTGTGTATATATATCTGTGTGTATATATATCTGTGTGTATATATATATCTGTGTATATATATATCTGTATATATATTTTTATTTGACTTTCTTAACAACCATAATTACTTATTGAAGAGTTATCAGTTGGGCACCACACAGCTCTTGAGACTTTTGAGTTATATTGTACTGGAAATGACAAGGGCTGATTTTTAACAAACTTGATTTATATCACAGAAATTACTCGAAACTGACTTTGGAAAAATTGTGATATAATTGAAAAGAATGTATCACAAATTACTGTTGAAAGTGTGAACTGCTCTGAGTTAGTAGTTTATGAGTGTTGACCATGATTTGTTATTGGATTTCCCTTAAAAACTGTAAGTATCGGTAGGTTCCCTGAAAACCCATTGAGGAACTCCAAGTTTGGGAACTTGGTTTTAAAATATTCTGTATCCTCTATGGCTCCAAGGTATTCTGTCTTGCATAATAGATTTGTGTGCCCTTTATTTAGAAATTGCTATCTTTTGCAGCTTTTAATTCTAGCTTCTAATAATATTTTCTCTACATCACATTGTTTTGAAACTGCATTGACAATACAGGTTATGTGTTTTAAACATACTACTAATAATTCATTCCTAATTTTATATGATTATTAATATAAAATAGTATAGTTAAATAGTATAGCTTATAGTGTTAAATATTTTATTTACATATAATGGCTATGTTAGATAGTAATTACTCTACTCATCTTCATAATATTTTTATAGGAAAAAATGGAAACAACAGGGACATTCAAACTACAGAAGTATCAATTGGTGGAAGAAGGATTTAATCCACGGAAAATTTCTGATCCACTCTACTTTATGGATAACGTGAAAAAATTGTATGTGCCTTTAACCCAAGAACTGTATGAACAGATTATTTCAGGGGAGATAAAACTTTAATTTTTTGTAGAAGTAGTGTTTTCACTTGAATTCCTATGAAGAATGAGAGGAAAAGGCAGACGCTGCTTGACTTACCATTGGGTCACCTCCCTCAAAACCCATCATTAAGTTGAAGCTATCATGACAGAAGTGCATTTGTGAACTTAATCCATCAACTGGAGCCAGTTGTTGGCCTGTGACCGTGGGGTGACTCAGCTGCTGCCTGGGGCTGCTGACGGCTACTCTGGAAAGAGATCCAGTGCAAAGGCACAGTTCTCCTCAAATGCATATAAGAAAGTAAAAGCATAAAATTATAATCATCATAAATTAGAAATCACATATATGATTCCCTAATGTAATACAGAAATGGAACTAACATCAACTTTTTGCTGCACTTCCTTAATATGCAAGATAATTTCTTTTATTACTAAGATTTTTATTTGTTTTAATTGATAAATCTTTAACTGATTGTCCTTTTCCCCTATTTTCAGATTCAGTGCCTGATTAAATATTTGCCTTAGGGTTAAAAAATTTTCAGTAATAAACATATGGTTGGTTGTTTAGATCATTCAGAAAATATTGTGTAAAGTTGATAGTTTTTAATAAATGACTACGTTTTACTCAAATGTATGAGTACATACATTTTACTTCTGTATGTTTTATCCTATAACCCAATAAAATCATCTTCATTAGCATGTGTTGCTAGTCTTTGTTTTGGTATTAACTGTAATGTTCCAGTCAAAGAAAACTGACTGACTAAATGCATATGCTCATATTTCCTTTATTTTAAACTTAAATTACGGTGAGAGAAGATATGGGAAAATAAGATGCCATAGAGCAGGAAAACTAGTAAGCATTTAAGGATGTCTTGAAGATATGTAAATGGAACCAAATTTGTGATAAAACCAACAGAGCTATTGGAACCTTCAATAATACAGGGACCAAGCTAGAGCCATGCAAAAATCACCAAGATCAAAGACAAAGGGCTGCAAGTTCTAATAGATTTGCAAGCAGTTCAGTGGAAAATTTATTCCAAATGTAATAAACACAGCTGTACTTATCTCTACCTGGGAGAACCAGCCTTTCCTATAATCTTCAAGCACAAAAATGCCTCTCAGTGAGGAGAGATATCTTCTGCAAGACGGTAATATGTTCTGGCCGTGGTTTATGTGAGTCCTTCAGAAGTTCATGGCTGGAATTTGGAGCCCAGTTTGACAGAGCATAGGTGGTACCCTCTTTGGGGGTCAGGCCTAGTAGAAGGTTTGGGCACCATCCTCAGAAAGGATTAATAGTTTTCCTGGGGCTTCAGTAAGTCAGATAATAGTGGGGTGTTACAAAGCAAGGCCACCTGAGCACGTGCCCTTCCTGGACGGAATGTTATTATGATGTTAAGCAGCCAAGGGGTCTCTCACTGGAAGCCAAATAGATGCTGCTTGGTCTGGGGCTTCCAGTCTCCAAAACTGTGAGCTCAGTAAACCTTTTTAATGAACCAGCTTTGGGTATTTTGTTACAGCAACACAAAACACACTAAGAGAAAGGGCCTCAAAGAGCTGGACTGAGAAATGAGGGATTTAAACCTAGCAAAGGCCCCTGTATCCACAAATCTAGATCCCTGCACAGCCAAAGGGAAAGTTTGCTTCCCTCATATTGTCTCTGACATGCTAAGGTGCTTGCTTTGCTTACAATGAATTTGTAGAGTGTTAAATTTTTATTACTGTTAAGAAAACATTAATAGGTCAAGAGTTTTTAAATATGAATTTTAAATATAATGGAATATAAATACATCACAATTAGAAAATGTAATCAATTCTGCAAAAATCAGGAGTTTTAAAAGATAAACTAAACAATTATTATAAATAATTAAAATTTGAAAAAATAAAAGAAGCCTAGGTATTTCCATGCACCAAGATGTAAATGAAAATAGCTTAATTTCCTTTATTAAAAATGAATATATATATATGTTGATATTTTCTTTTATATTGGTGATTTGGTTCTTTGGTTTTCTTATTTAAAATTGTTCTGCCTTTTAAAAATTTAGATTTCTAAGTCTCTAAAAGTTTGGAGATTGAGTAATGATAGTAAACTAAACATACATGCCAAATCCATTATAATTAAATGGATGGCTTTTGATACCATAATGTTAAGTGAAATGGATTAGAAACAGACAGTTATTGCAAGGTTTCTCTTATATGAGAAGCCCAAAGTATAAATAAAAAAACAAATGTTAGGAAATAGATCTTTTTGCACTGAGAAGAGGATTGAGGGAGAAGGGAGGGCAGGAAAGAGAAAAGGATAAATAAGGAATTAAGAGGCTTTATGTATGTGTACTAACTCTTCATAAGGAAAATAACATGTACTGGAAATATGTACTGCTGAAAAAGTAAAAATTGAAAAAATAAAGGCAAAATATTTTGAACAGTAATTTACATTAAAAACTGTAGAGGGGGTTGGGCAGAAATATGTAGTAAGTGGATGAAATATTCGGGGAAATTATTGGAAAATAGGAAACAGCAAACATATGAGATTAGATTACAGAAAATAGTGGAGGAAGGAAAATCTTAAACTCCGGCACTCGGGGTGTGGTGTGGTGGCATACACTTAACAATTCCAGCACTTTGGAGTGGCAAAGGCATAAGCATCATCCAGGGATTGAGGCTAGCCTATGCTGCACAGTGAGTTCAAGGCCAGCACGTACTCATAGTGAGACCCTTTCTCAAAATAAACAAGGGCTGTGGAATTACCTCAGGGGCACCATGACTGCCTGGCAAGTGCAAAGTCCCGGGTTTGACTCCTGGTACTGGAAAAAAACTAAAACTAAAATACACAAGCCAATCAAAATTTAACAGCTGAAAACTATCTGAAAGGCAAAAGAAACACGGACCATAAGATAAACACATTTAAAGACTAGTATGTAGCTTTTGTAGCAGTCACAATAATTAATTACTGAAAATTGAGGTCATGAGTTTCTTTGGCTACTCCTTGTTTATAGACAGCTTCTATGAGCAGAGAAAATAATTCATGACATCAAGGAAGAAAAATGAAAAATAGTACCACATAAGCATAAAACTCTTTAAAGACAATAAGAATTAAAATTTTAAAAGAGCAAGCACAAGAAAAAAATACAAATGAGACAAAAACTATTGTCACCTTTATAACATATAGGGAATCAAAATATAAAGGCAAAATAATTGTTATGGAAAAACATGAAAATAAGCAATTTAATGATACAAAAATTAAACATACAACTGATCAAGTCACTTCGTAAACCCCATTTATCTATACATTGTGTGTGTTTATGCACAAGTATGTAGAAAATGACATGGTCTAGGATTACACTGGTTACAGAATCTAGTCCATAGACTGGGAAGACAATAACTAACTACACAAAGTTAGGGATTAAAAATATGACAAGTGCTAGAGAAAAGGTGTTTAACTTCATTAGTAAAGAAAATAAAAAATAATAAAAAATAAAAAACATCTGCTATTGACCATCAGGCAATAGTGACACACATTAATAGCCATGATGGCTGTTTCATTTTACTTCTTCCATACTTCTATTTGGAGTATAAGTCAGTCTATCTGTCTGGGAAAGCCAAATGGCAGTAATTATTAAAATATTAAATGTATATACCATTCAATATGGAATGCTGTGGGCTTTTTTAATCTTTTTAAAAATATAAAAATATATATTATTAACATCATACTGTGGATATGTGATTATTAAAAATAATAATGAAGAATACTAATTCTTGTTATTTTTTTTCTTCAAGACTGGGTCTCATTTTGTAGTTCAGGCTGGCCCTGAGCTCATTATGTAGCCCAGGCGAGCCTTGAACTCATGGCAATCCTCCTACCTCTCCCTCCTGGTGCTGGGATTATAGGCGTGAGCCACCACGCCTGGCACTGTGGTATGTGGTACTGCTTGCCCGTGGACGTGAGCCTCCATGCCCGTCATTGTTGTATGTGGTTACTGGGGATCAAACCCAGGCCCATGTGTTTGCAAGGCAGGCTCCAGAACTACTGAGCTAAGTCTTTGAGCCCCAATACTATTTCTTAAGGAATATTGTAAAGGTAAAAGATCTATACTGCTAAGCATTAGGTGCAATATGAGAAATTTATATAGAAATCACACAAAACTATATTCTTTTGTACATTCGTGTGTGTCAAGATAGATAAAAGAGAATATGAAACATATGTTACCAAAAACTACGATTAGCTTTGTTAATGAAAGTTGTATTCAGGCACTCGGAAATGTGAGGGCTTAGTAAAATGGGGAAGATTGTAAGAAATGAAAGTGAATCTTAATTTTTATTCTATGCCATCATAGCATTTACATAATAAAAATATTTGTGTTATCTGAGTAATTTAAATTTAATACATAAGAATATTTGTTTTCCACTATTATAAATTTTTTCTTAACACAAACATAAATTTTACAATGGAAAATTTATTTAATTCAAACTTTTAAAAGGAGGAAGAGAATATAACCTCATATTTAATGCTTTCAAATCTCCATGTAACATTTAGCAAAATTTATTACATTCTTGGTAACAAACTGTGCATATAGGCCACATGCAACAGTAAGTAACAGGTTGAAATACATCCAGCATCAAACCCGTGAAGTCTGGAAGAAAATAGAAAACTTTTAAAATTCCGCATTAATGAATAAATGTCATGGCAAAATTCAATATGAAACAAAACTATTTTTATTGTGAAATAGGTACATTTTATACACAGCATGAGCACACGCAACATTGACAATTTGTACCAGTATATGGCATGACTTGATTCTCATTTTTCTCCATCCCCTACCTACCTTACAACCCTCACCTCCTACATACGTAAGATTTGTCTCCTTTTTTTATTACCATCACATTTTTTCCCCTCAAACAAAACTATTTTTTAAGAGTGAAGGTGAAATAAAGACTGTTTCAGATAAAAGAAATTCATAGCCAGGAGCTCTGTCTAGAAGCTAAAGTAGTTTCTACAGACAGGGATGTATCACCAACTGGAAACTCACTTCTTTAGAGAGAAATGGAGATTTCTTGGAATTGTTCACATCTGGGGAATATATAAAAGATTCTTCCATTTCTTTTAATTTAAAAACCACAATTTTGTATGGTGGCTCATGCCTACAATCCCAGCTACTCCAGAAGCTAAAGCCTGAGGATTGCAAATCCAAAACTAACCTGGGGCAAATTAACAAGACCCTGTCTCAAAATCACAGTGAAATGGGCTGGGGTTGCCCATAGGGCCAGCCTATGACACTCTGAGTTCAATCCCAGAGTGGGGAAAAAATAAATAACTGTTTGAAACATTGTCATATGGGTTTGTACATAATGTAAATAAATACTAATGATGGCTGTGACATAAAGAATGGAAAGTCTAATGGAGAATGCACACACATATTGACATTGGAAGAAATTCCCTTGAAAAATGAAACTTTAAATAAGGATATAATAAGTTTCCATATCTGGGAACACACAAATAGGATATGTTTTGGCATTGTTGGGAGTATGAAGGGATGCAATTTCTGAAGGAGTGTATCAATCAAGAATATTAAATCCATGTAACTTTGACTCAGCAATTCTGTTTTCGAAACTGAAAAAAATATATACTGGTAGTGAGCCAGGATTTATATTAACATATTAACATCAGGTCGGGACAACATTATGAATAATACTGAGTAATATAAAAGAACCTAAAATAGAAAAAAGTTAAAGATTAGTAGAACCCAAACTTTATTATGTTTGCAGTGACTACAGAGGAACTGACATCACCGTGGACTGACATTGAACAGTACTGCTGAAGTTTGGATCTCAAAGTCTATGAAAGAATCATTAGCTATATTACTAAAAAAAAGTCGGAAGTATATTTGCCATTGATTTGTTAAAATTTGTTGAGAAATGTACATATTTTAAATACTTTAATATTTTAAACAGTTTTAATTGGTCAAATACCTGCAAAGTACAGAGTTGGATAAGGGATGAGTGGATTTTTCATTTATATTTTAAATTTCCATATTACTTGAATTTAAAACTTGCAGTGCTCAGGATGTGTTTAGCACATTTAAAAAGTTAGGTACCTTGTTTTCTTAAAGGAAAACATATGGCAAAAGCAAAAAATTAAGTGGCATTACAAGAGGAAATTTAAGACATCCATTTCATAGGAGAAATAAATTTTATGATATCAATATCTCTGTCAGTTCCTCATAGATTCCATCACTTCTTAACATATTTCAGATGAATTATTTAAGACTTTGAAGAAGAGGAGTAAACATTTGATATATCTTTTCTATAAATTTTAGGATACTATCTTAATGAAGAATATTTTAGATATTAATTTGCTCCAAATTTTAGCAAATTTGGAAATAAAAAGTTTAAAGGGGAATTCAAAAGCCAAGCTTCAAAAACTCCATGGTTATTTTAATGATGAAAGATTTAGTATTGGAGTTCTAGCTTTCATACAAAGAAGCTCTGGGAAATGTCTTCAGTAAATTAAAAGTCAAGATAAAGATGCAACACTAAAAATGCCTAGCACAGTTATTTTATGATCTGCTTGCAGTGCTGTATTTATTTAGAATGAAATGGTGTCTTTGTTTTGTTTGGGGATTTTTTTTTTTTTTTTGGTTGTTTTGTTTTGAAACAAGGTCTTGCTATGTTTTCCAAGCTGGCCTTGAACTCACAGCATTCCCTTGGCTCAGCCTTCCAGGTGCTGGGATTACAGGTATGAAACACCATGTCTAGCTCCAGAATATTAGTTTTTATAATTTACTATAATAGACAGCTAATCCATATGAGCTTACTGACTAATCATTATAGAGACAGAAGCACAGTTATGTGATTACCATCTGTGCACAGAGTGATGTTTCATCACTGCAGTGGAAAGGCTGAAAATGTGAATGGGCTTCTCAGTGGACACATCTGACCTTTGAACAGTGACCTTTCTTTTCCATTAAATCACTGGGTAAAAGTCTTTGTTGCCTAAGTCCCTTCCTCAACGAAAGACAAATGGTTTTCAAGGTGAAAGTGCAGGACAAACATTTGTGCAGATTTCCGGACAGTGCCTAGATCTAGTAAACCAATAATTCTATGTGTCAGATCCAAGAACTTAGTTTTAAACGTTCCCAGAGTTTTGAATAGTGACTATGTAATATTCTGTTTCTTAATTTTCAGTCTTACATTTTCCATGCCTCCCAAACTTTCCTCTTATCACCCTGGGATCTCCAAATATATCTACCAATTTTCTCTATAAATCTTCAATGTCTTCCAAAGCTGGTGCTTCCACCCACTTGCTGTGTGGGAAATCTGTTTCCCATTTCCCTTTTAGTCCACTACAGTGGAAGCTCTGACATATGCTACGTACTGTCATCATATTCTCCCTAGACCATTATGCTACTTGCTCCTGTGAGGGCCTGGCGGATAGCTTTAACCTTCACTTCCTGGCATCTGCACTTCATTCTTAAAATTTCATCAGAAGACTGGACAGTTATCTTCTCTCCCTACTGGTCAGTACAAATTTCATCCTATTTCTTGCTTTCCTTCACTACAAAATTATGCACTTCTATGCTTTTCCATTTAGCCTTTGGCTTAAAGGCTACATGTGTTACACTCTGCAAAAAATTCTGTCTATGTTTTGTTCATGTCCTGAAACTCTGTTGAAGGCTCAAAATAGAGCAGTTCACAAATTAATCTGGTGAAGGAAATTTAAAGTACCCCAACATTTATGGGATATGGATACTGCTGGCTGCTTCAGTTAGATGTGGGAATTTGGAGCAAAAAAAAGTGCAAAACAACTTGAAAAAAATTTTTGGCTTAAAAAGACCAATATATAAATTTGTAGTCAAAGTATAAACACGACTCCTGAAGAGATTAGCAACATTAAAGAGAAACCAGCTGCTTTTCTAGGGGCAAGAAGAAGACGCCTTGAAAGCATTTGAAAAATCAACAAGACTATCCATCATAGGCTGTGAGTGCAAAAGTACAAACCTTTCATTTGAAAAGAAAGTCTCTGGGACACGTTTGAGAAAGTCTCCTAAGGATTGGTTTCCTACGATTTATATCATGGAGATCAGCTCTGCAAGGACTCAAAAAACATAACAGGCCTGGTCTCCAGTGGCCCGGCTACTGCTTGAGCTAGGAATTGACTGACTTATCCACATGATGCTACTTTTTTTTTTCTTACTAAGATTTTTATTGCAGTGGTCTACATTCTCACCACCAGTGAAGAAGCTTCCTTTTTACCCCTGGCCCTGCCAGCATTTATTGGTAGTTGATTTCATGATAGTACAGAGGAACTTAAATGTTTAATAGTCAAGAAAAATTGCCTCTTCAGATAGATACTGAAGGTATTAATCCTTGATTGTGCGTTGGTAAACTGGCAGAATCACTGTTTTTAAAAATTGTATTAGTACAAGTATGTTTTTTAGGGTGTTCTTATATGATACATAAGACAAATCTCTTAGAATTGATAGATAATTTTTCCTCTTTTCATGTTTTCAAATTAGAGCTGGAACAAGGAGTGCAATCATGGGGCACATTGGCCTCAAAATACAAGGCAAGTGAGAACACCAAACCTTTACCAATTAAGGATGGGTAATAGGCTAGAGTTATGCGGGGAGTTCTGCCAAACTAGCAGTACAACTCTTCAGGTAATATACTTTGTATCTTTATCACAGTGGCTCTTCTTTGTGTTTTTTCTTTCTTCTCATGGGTAGTAGGGGTATAGACAAGGTCTCAGTATAAGTTCAAGGTTGTCCTTGAACTTGTTGTGATCCTGCTGCCTCATCCCCCCGAGTCCTGGGATTATAAGCATGCACCACCATGCCCAGCATGTATTATCTCTTGAATATTATAGTGCTTGTCTGAGATAAAAATACCATTTTCTACAGATTCAGGTTTTATAAATTGTTAATTACATAATGGAAAAAACTAAAGCAAATAACATATTAAGAACTGCAGTATTCTGACTAAAGCACTGCATTCTCATGCAAACAAGCTGAAAATAATGAAGATGCCACATAAATGTTTATTCTAAAAAAGCAATAATGTAATGAAAAAATTCTTCTCAGACTCAGTTTAGCAAACAAAAGGCAATTATGTTTGGATTACCACAGAAACAGAGGAAGAGTAAAATATAGGCTATTTAGTTTATAAAAAGGTAGGGATCAAACCTACTTTTATAAACTGGACATCTGCCCAAAGCTTTTGTCAATAATTAGGTCAAATTATCAAGCTTAAAAAGGAAGTCTATGAATGGTCAGTTGTTTATGGTTGAGATCAAAGTACCTGATTTTGCTCTTTCATGACATATAAATGATTTAAATCCACAAAGAGCACATTATTTCTAGCTGTTATGATCTATTTGTGTGCTATCAGAGAGCCTGAAGAAATATTTCGGTCAAACAGAGTTCAGAGTAAAATGAGTCAACATTTTAGAGAAAACAAGGAAAAGTTTTATATGTGGGAAGAATAAAAGAGTAGTACAGTTTTCAAATATGCTTTTTGTTAGACTTTATTGAAACTGGACTAAAGCAAGTCTATGTGTAATAATCCATGGATGAGCTCAGCCTTATCATGACTGACACATTAGACACATCTCAACTCAGCACATTCTATAGGATATCTGATCAGCCCTGCTGGAGACTCTCGAGATCATTAAAAACAAGACACGATGACTGAATGTAACACGACATTCTGGATAGGGTTCTAGAACCAAAGAAAATTAGGTAAAAACTAAGGAAGTGTGGGTAGAAGCAGGAACTTTCATTATTAATATGTCAACATTGGCTTGTTAATTAAAATAACTAGCACACCAATTTAAATTATTAATAGTAATTGAAAGCGCAGGTGGGATATAGGAGAGGTAGCACAATTCTTGTGGAAGTCTAGTTTTCTAAAACAGTTTAAAAACAAATCCTATGAACTTTTTTTAACCTTCTCCAGAACAAACATGATGATAGGTAAGAGCTTTAGTGAGCTCTGCTGAATGCTACTCATGTGAAGATTCAGCAAATCTAACCCCTTCTTTGGAATCTCCCTCGGAATCTTTGGACGCACTTTCCGGCTCTGCAAAGGCTTCTGGCTCATCTCACGTATCTCTTGCTCCATCCTGTCCATTAATCGCTTTCAGCGGTCATGCTTGTTTCTTTTTATTGGAAAACTGAAACAACCAAGGTGGGTTCTGCTGGCATGTTGTTATTTCTAGACCAGGAAATATTTCTGTGTGTAAACATCTCTGTCTATTTGAAGCAAACCATGAATCTGGGTATCTAACAAAATCATTTTAGCTTTCTCTTCTTGCATATCTGCAGCCTCTTTCTCCAGCAGTCTTCATTCACCTGGCTGTTCTTCCTTCAAAATATCATGGGTTAAATATACATTTAGTGCATCTCTTGAGACACTAGTTTACCAGTATTCAGGTATTTATTCAAAATGGTGATTGTGATTTAAAGTTATCATGGTCAAATGAAGGCTAGGATGCTAGTAATTAAAGTTATTACAAACTTTTAAAAATGTATATTATTAAATAAGCTTATTTTTATAACTGGAATTTTAATTTTATGCTTATATTTTGGACAATGTGAGGAAACATACTGTTATTGTATAGTAGACATATTCATGTTCTATACATCAGCGAATTGAGCAATACAGTCTTGTACCTATGAATCTGCAGTGAAGATTTACCTGTTCAGAATTTCTCTGGCCACATTGTAGAACTGCTCACTAGGTTACACTCAAATGCATGTATTTAACATACAAAAAAAATTTTTTCTTCTTATAAAGGATTTCTGAAATTAAATTCACTGTTTTCTTGGCTTTGCTCTGTTTGCCACTTAGCACTCATGACTGCCTATTAAACTTATAAGTTGTTATAACTTACAAGGTTCAAAATTGAAATGAAACCGAAATTATTGAAAATTATTGAAATTATTGTGTCCTGTTTTATCATAGCTTTATCATTTAATTAGCTGGTTGGTCTTTGGCAAGTTACTTCTGTAAGCCTGTTTTCTTCACTCCTACAGATTAATAATCTACTTTGAAAAAATGCTTTAAGGATGAAACAAACTGTAATATGAATGCCTCAAACACTCTGTAAAAACAAACCTGATGCAGCTTACCTAGCGAATATAAAAAATTATATGCAGTCGTCCTTTTACCAAAACATATTTTTTAACCTTAAGATAATAATATCTAAAATCATTTCCATTAAAGAAAGAGGCAAGTTAACTTAGAAAACTTGATATTTAAATTTATAGCCATTTACTAATCCAGATAATTTGACAGTGGAAATGATGAAAGATAAATCTATTTTCCCACAGAAATGTGGCTATAGTCCAGAGAGATATTCCTAAAGAAACAATTGCCTTATTTTAATTAATCAAAATATGACAAATGTCACATTATTAGCATTACAAATTATTCCTTCAAATGATTCATCACAAAGTATCTAAAGTACATACCAATCAATTAGCAACTGAATACAGAAGTGAACAGCACATCACATATGTATTTACTTTTATTTAGCACATTCCAAGCAGAGGGATGTACTTGTTTGGTAAAGTTTAGAAAAGGATCATAAGAGAAAAAGGTCAAACATACATTTAGAACAAGAGTCCTTGAAAATCCGTGCTGAGAAAATAGGTCATTGGAATACATCTGACAAAATACAATGGTGGAAGTCTATAATTTGCCCACAAATGAAGGCCAGTATGTTTAATTTCCTAAGTGTATCTTAAATGATGAGGGTGATGATTTTATTCACTTCCATTCATATAGAACAGTAGGGTTTCTGTAACTGACCTCAGTTCACAAGTAGAACTGGTTGATCTGGGGATTATTCCTGTTAAGAATGGAAATCAGAGGCCAGAGAACTTTTTTGAGACAGGGCCTTGCTTTTGTATTTCAGGCTGGCCCTGCGCTCAGCCTTCAGCTCATAGCAATCCTCCTGCCTCTGCCTCCCGAGTGCTGGGATTATAGGCGTGAGCCACCACGCCCGGCACTGTGGTATGTGGTTCAAATTATTGGTGGGTGTGAGTCTCCACATCCGGCATTGTTGTATGTGGTTACTGGGGATTGAACCCAAGCCCTTGGGTTTGCAAGGCAGGCGCTGGTACCACTGAGCTAAATCTCCAAGGGGCCAGCGATTTAACTCAGTGTTTCCGGTGCCTGCTTTGCAAGCACAAGGTCCTGAGTTCAGTCTCTGATAACCACATACCACAATGCCAGGTATGGCCACTCATGCCCACCAGCAATCAGTACCACATACCACAATGCCGGGCGTGGTGACTCATGCCTATAATCATAACACTCAGGAGGCAGAGGCAGGAAGATTGTCTTGAGTTCAAGGCTACCCTGGGTTACAAAGTGAGTCCAGCCAGGACTAGCATGAACTACAAAGTAGGACTCTGTCTCAAAAAACTAAACAAGAAAAAAAGGAAAGAAGGAATAAGAGTGGAAATTAGTTTGATACTCTGGTTAATGAAGCACAAAGGCACACTGAGGGATTTTGCAGGACATGTTTCTTTATTCTCAGTGGAAGGCAATAGAAAGTCAGATCCTTCTCTTTCAAATGAGAATGAGGAAACGCGCTGGGCAGATAGGTCCACTTTACAAAGGAGGCCACACTTACACACAGAGCAGTGCAGAGTCGAGAGTACTGCACAATAATGAAACAAAATCCCTCTTGGACTACACCTGTAATTTTAAGTTGTTTTTCATCTGGGCACCTAATTATAAGGTGCAATAAAGTCCCTTTAATTTCACTGGGGTTTCTATTAGTCAATGGGAATATTCTGATGTGCTATCTAGTAGAAAACACATCAGAAACTCTCAGTTCGATTTGGTCCCTATTGTAAGTCAAACACAAAGCCTGACATTAGGCGCTGCATTACTAAAACATAACCAGATGTGAAAAAAATAATCAAATGAACAATGGCCACTATTATACAAAAATCTTTTATGAGAATTAATGACACCAGACAGTAAGTGTGTAAGGTAGATGTTAAGAGAAGAATTAAGTAACTTTTCAAATACTAGAAACTATCATGTGGGTATACTGCCTTCTTGCTCGAACTGTCAAGGAGCAGCCTAGCTCCTCAGTGCCCAGTATTTTCTGGGATCAGCCTATGAGCAGCTAGTAGTTATTGTGATCTCAACCCAGGATGTCTCCTGCTCTATTAATACAAAATCATAGTGTTTCATTTTGTGAAAGGATAAACAGATTAGTACTCACACCACAAGAACATAACATCTGTATGGACTGCGGCCTGCATTCTTTTCCTGCTACATATCAAATAATATTTATACTTTATTTTAAAAAAATTATCTAGGAAAAACAGTGGCACAATGTTGACAACAATACAAAAACATAAATTTAAGAAAAAGTACTCTCATAATATTTGGCAGCCTGAGTTTTAGTACTGAGAGTCTTCAACATGGACTGAGGATGAGGAGGATGAATCACACAGTTTTTATCCCACATTTCCATGAGCTAAATTTCTTTCAACTGCTGTGTGACTTGAAGAGTACAAGCTATAAAACCATCAGCAAATTATTTACTCCCCCAGTAGACTTCATTCCTCATAACATTTTTAATAATCTAAAATGCAGCTTGTGTTCAGAAAAATTTCAAAAAATTAAATTAAACATACACAGAAATGGCTAAGGACAGCAACTCTGTCTCTTGCCATCTTGATGAGCTTCTGTTCTAGCCTGGATCTCCTCTTCTACCACCGACCTCTCTTAAGGATAGTAGTTTTCACTTGACAACTGACTTAAAGAATTCCACATACTGTAATATGCTCCCCCTGTAAAGACTCCCTCTCATATTTGTCCTTTCCTTTTCTACATGAGTTTGATACCAAGGTTCTGCACTAGTATCACAGAAATGACTTCTTGTCCCCACCAATAACACATGACAAGCAATGCCCATCACCTCAAAGTACCTGTGTTAATTATAGCAGAACATAGAACGGGAAGTCGGTATCCTTCGCTTCTGGGCTTCAGCTGCAAAGTCAGAGCCAACATTTTTCTCTCTAGAAACATTACCCAGGTTTACTAAGTTAGAAAGGGGCACATATGGGAAGTTTGGATGTGAATGTGATTCTCAGACAAGGGGTCTGAGAGTTGGCTGATATCTCAGACTCAATATCAGGGAAAAGAAGAACAGTGTAAACTCTGATTAGAGTAGAAGGTTTAATGACATCGTGGGCAGATGCCTAGGGCCTCTGGATCCAACATGCGGAGTGTGGGAGAAGTTGGCTCTTGGAAGTCCAGGCAAATACGAGCCTAGCCGTTGGAAAGCAGTCTTGTGCCAGTGTGTTTTGGCAGTTCAGCCAAGTACTTTTTGCAGGCCCCCTAGAGGGTTGTGGAGGAACTGAAAGGAAAAGAACAAAATTCTGTAACAGAGGAGAAAGGCTTAGCTGTGAGTTACAGGAAGGAACACTTGCATTCCAGAAGGGTAATGAAGGCATGTGCAGCAGAAGTCAGCATGAAAGGATCCCAGTGACTGAGGGTGGAGGTTACGTGCTGTGCGCCTGGATATGTGACCTGATAAATCACTAGTCACTACTTCTCATTTATTTCCTCCTGTGTTTATTGCTACAGGAGAAGAATTCATTCCCTCTTTGCCACAAAGCTTCCAGCACAAATAGCATCGGCCTACTTACTTATCAAATCAGGATTTAAAGAATATGCCTACATCTGAAATGTACAAATGATACAGGGAATTTAAGTTTTTTCTTTAATGGTTTAGACTATTAGCTATACATGCAATTGTTTTAAAGTCCAAAATTTAAAAATAAGAACACAGGAGTGGTACACAATGTACTCTTTGAAAGAAGTTTATCCTTTTTTATGGCTGAGCAGTACTCAATTATACTTAAAAAATCCACATTTTTTAAATTAATTACTTGGTGAATGGGCATTTGAGGTATTTCTAAGATTTACCGATGACAATCTGTGTTGCTATAAACATGAGTGCACATGGATCACTGTGTTATGATGCTTTTAGTTCTATTGAGGAGACACCCAGAAAAGCAACAGCTGGGACAAATGCAAGCTTGAATCCTAGCTGTCTGAGGAACTTCTACACTAATTTCCACAGTGATTATTCTAGTCTACAATCTCATTAATAGTGGAGAAGAGTTCCTTTCTCCCCACCACCACCACCACTAGCACTTGTAATGGTTGTTTTCTAGATAGTAGCCAGTATTTCTGTGTGGGGTCCCCTGAGGCTAAACAACATCGGCTCCATAAAGGAAGTGGAAGGCAGCACGTAAAAAAGCTAAACAGCGGACCCCTCCAGGCCACAGTGATTAAAGGAAAACAAATAGACAAAGACTACCCCTATGGGGCTGGGGCAGTTGAAAACAAGGAAGTGGGGCTGTATATAAGGGCTGAGAGCGCTGGCAATAAAGGCTTCTCCACCATTTCGTCTCTGCTGATGACCCCCGCCCGTGGTTGGATGCCAGATGAGTAGCCCTCGGAACAGGACCCGACATTTCTGGAGCAAGATGGAATCTCAGGATTGTTTAAATTTACATCTTTTGAATGACCACTGATATTGAACACTTTCTCATTAATTTATTTATTGTTTATACTTGATCATCTCAGATGCCCAATTTTGGACTGGGTCTTTAAGTTGAGGGGGGTTGATTTTTTTCAACTCTTTATATGTTTATTGTTGCTGGGTTTCAGTCAGCTGCAGTGCCCCATTGGGGAAGGAAAAGTTTTGTGACTGCTCACCCCTGTGTATGCCCAGGAAGTTTGCTGCCAAGCTGCTGCATCCTTTGTATGAAGGTCACAAGAGGCGAGAAACCTTGTATACCAAATTTCATGTGGGATGCCTTGAGTGAGCCATGCTTTTTCAGTCTATCAGTTTCTCTGGGACTTGCCAATACTACGACTGATTCTTGCTCAGCATGTAGACAGCAGCACCATGCAACATAGTAGGCTGATTTATTAAGCCTTGGCCTATGTTTTGTTTTTTTAACAAAACATGAGTTGGACTGATGCAATTCACGAGGGCACTGTGAAAAAGAATCTAGGGATTCATGAGTCTCTTAGCCATTTTCCCTGTGATTATATTGTTATTATTGGGTTGGTAGTTCAGACGTGCTAATTTACTGTAGTCAGAAGAGCTGATTTACAATACCAAACATGATTGTGAAGGTCAGATTAGACAAGGTCAACTGTACCGGCGGGCAGTACCTTAGGGAAGACACCAAGGCACACAGTACATAGATTTAGAAATTACTGAGCTACTCTGACTCTGCATATTTACTCAACTCTGGCACAAAACTTTTAGATTTCAAGTTAAACCAGGTATGGTTAAATCTAAAATCACTGTATGCCAAGTGCTAAATAGAACAAGGTGACAATAACAGGCATTAACCAGAGAAAAACGGATATGTATATGTGATCTCCATCTAAATCCCGACATTTCAGCAGATAAAATGGCTTTTCAGCATTTTTCTATTCTCATACCAGTCCTAACTGTCTCTGTGTATTGATCTTCCTTCCCACCACCCTTCTCTACCTTGCTAACACATACTACGAATCAGTCATCGGGGACCATTGTCTTTATAAGATTTCACCTTACAGAGATTACACCTTCAGAGTAGTTTCCAAACAGAACTGCATTAAGTAAAGCTTGGAGTATTAAAATGAAGTAACCAAATTGCTTTCATGCCTTTTCTACACAGTTTTAATTCAAAGAAAAGCAACTGAAATGCTCTGAGTTATTTAACATGAAGTCTCATTTAACTTCCGCTAGCTGTCTAGTAGAACACATTGCCATCTGGCTCTGTTTTCATTATTAAGATTAACCAAGCCTATCAACTAGGAAAGTGAGGTGAGAGAAATATTCACATTACTGTCCAAATTTAAATTTACATACTGAACTGCTAGCTATTCTGGACTAGATCCAAGCAGGCATAGCAGATCTTAAGAAAACTGAGCAAATGTGGAATTTGTTTTCTGCACTTACCATGTCTTCTGCCAATACCTTTATTTCTGCACTTGTCTTTTCAGCTTTATGGTGATCTTGTTTCTCTTGCATTCTAAGTATTTGGACTACACTTAATGCCATCCCTGTTAGTATTATAGGTATGTTTTCCTGTAGGGTTCGATAGGCTAAAGAATGTTGGTGTTCATCCTTGCACAAGAATTATGCTCACTTTAATACTGATAGAATTTGATTTTGGACTCACTCTCCCAGGAGTCTTTGATAAACGAGAAGTTGAGGAAACAAAATAATTTTTAAGTCATGATATAAGACTTGGATTCTAGAGCCCACCATTGCTGGGAAGAGAAATAGAAATTGAAAAAAACAAATTCGATGCCAAATGCTTCAACATTATTCAGTCCAAATGAGCAAAGGTGCTGCATACAGAGTGGGAAGAAAATGATGTGCATTTGCTAAAGGCATCTTGGAGCATAAAGTTATTCCACTCAAAAGGGCATTTCATTTTGCAGATCTAGGGACTGATGAACAAGTTTGGGGCAAATGTAGTAAGTGTGATCTGACATGATGTACATCATGTAGAGGAAGAAAATCTAATGATCATGCAAGTTCTAGTGATTATTCTACCTGACCTGCTGATGAAAGATGAACATAGAAGTAAAAAGAATGCTGCATTATGTTAATGTTAGGGATGCTTAGAGGTACATGGATTATAATCTTAGTTTATTTATTCACTCATTTATTATTTATTTATTTTATTTAGTTTTTTGAGATGGGGTCTCACTTTGTAGTTCAGGCTGGCCCTGAACTCAGCTTCAAACTCAGAAATCCTCCCGCCTCTCCCTCCTGAGTTCTGGGATTACAGGCATGAGCCACCACACCTGGCACTGTAGTACTTGGTACTGATTGTTGGTGGGCATGAGGCACCACACCCAACACTGTTGTCTGTCCTACTCCTTTGAGTAGGGTGTGGGGGATTGAACCTGCGCCCTTACACTTGCGAGGCAGGTGCCAGAACCACTGAGTTTAATCCCTGGCCCTTTAATTTATTTTTTAATCTTTGCATCTCTTCTAACTATTGTAAAATTTAACTTAATCTTTGTACTCTTAATTTTTTCTGACTCTTCTGATCTGTTTTTCTCACTTCTTTCCTATTTTATTCAAGCTTGCTCTTCTTCTATTTCAATCAGTATCTCATAATTTGTGATGGGTCACTAGCCTTTTATAATGTTTATTAATATTCAACACATAAATGGCTATCAACATCTATCCTTAAAGGCAATCCTGGTACATGTCATGCTATTCAAATACAACTGTCAGTACTTACTGACAATATTAATTATCTCTGTGTCATCTGGAAATGATTCATATTAGTTAATGACTGATTCTAAATACTGGCCATATGTTCTTACTGTAAATACCATTAACTGATGGACTAAAGCCATTGTCTAAATTAGCAGATATTTAAGCTTAGATGAGCAGTATGAAAATCTGCACCATGTTTAGATTCTGTTGCCTTTAGCTGCAGGGAAGGTTAAATGTAGGACATTCAGTGGTTGCTCATTCTTCAGTATGTGGAATATACATTTGCCATTAGAAATCACTTTAGTTAACCACATATACTAATTGCAACAAAAACAATTTGAAAAGAGCAGCAATTTCCTTTCAGAGTTATGAAATATTAGTTTGTTTTTATTTTTTAAAACAACATGTTAAATACTAACTTTATTCATTAAGGATTACAAAATAAAGAATAAAATGCTAAATGATTTGAAATGCTTATGTTTTAAGGCTTCACTTTGAACATATATATATAATATATATTATATATTGTATATAATATATATACATATGTTATACATATTTCCTAAAATGACTAAGTAAAAGATAAACACAAGTATCAAAGAATTTAAAAAGTTAACGTAAGATGAAATCAGAATGTCTGATAGACATGTGAAAGATGTTCAACTTTATAATTAATCAGTGGGAGAAAAATTAAAATCAGAAAGATATCCTTGAACACTAGAAACTGGCCAGAGAAATAATAGAGTATCACAGAATTGGCAAAAGATATTGTGGTGCATGGGCTCACAGGTAGGGCTGGGAGGGAACTGGATCACAGGTGTGATGCTGCCTTTGTCCATGGATGGGTTTAGTGCTGTGTGTGGTGCTGGGAGATGAAGTCTGGTGGGAAAAGGTAGGCACTGGGAGGTGTAGCCTGGAACTATGTATCTGTCCTACTCCCTTGATCTCTCACTTCTTCTTGCCTGCCATGCCATGGACTGTTTCTCTTTTGACATGTATCTCTGTCATGCTGCCCTGCCTCAGAATAAGCCAACAATGGACTGAAACCTCTATAAACTCTGAACTAAAATAAACCTCTCTTTCTTTGACTTGTGTGTGTCTGCTAATTTTGTCACAGTAATGAGAAAGTAACTAAGACAGATATGGAAACTTGGATTTCACATATTCTTAGTGGAATTATAAACTCAATAAGAGAATAACTTAATATTTAATAAACATCAAGATTATTACATTCTGTGACCCAGAAATTTCACACTTGATAATAAACTCTAGAAAATGTACCACACAGTTGACTAGGAAATATACAAAATAATGCTTATTGTAATGTTTCTTTAGAATAGGAAAAATACTTAAATTCTTTAATATTAATTTATGCTAAGTAAGTGAGTATATTGTATTATATCCTTTCAGTAAAATAATCTGGAACTATTAAACTAAATATATGCAATTAATGTGAACATATATTTCATGCATAGTATTTCATGTTGGATATAATTCATGTAATTTTTAAATATTATATATCCATAAATATTTTATGAATATTTTCCTAGCCACAGTAAAACATCTAAACAAGAAGAATATATACAAAGTCAAGAAATTATTCTCTTGGGGCTGAAGGGAGAAGGGTCAGGGATTTCAAGTGAATCTGAGGTTTTATTACTTAAAATAAATTTTAAGAGAAGAAACAGAAATCAAAAATGTGCAAAGGGAAAATAGTAAAATAGTCACTAAAATTTCAAAATATATAAAAAGTCAAACAAGAAAAAAAACTCATTCATAATGGTGGTTACATTTTTTGTGTTAATCTAGTTAAATTTATATTCTTTATAAATATTTCTTTGTTTTTAAATTTTATATTTCATGTTTTCAATTGTATTCTGTAGACTACAGTGATCAGTTTTAAATGGCTGCATTATACTCTAATGAACAAATGTGCCCTGATCTACTTACTGATGCAATGAAATTATTCTGGCTCAATAGGAATAACTGTGATAGATGTATTGGTATATGAGTTTAAAGTACAAATGATATTAACAACCTATTATGAAAGATTTTATTAAATCATCTAATCTTACTAAACCCCTGCAGCGATAGTTATCTGTATGCAAGAGGACACAAAATATAATTCATCCTGAGCCCTATTTGTGAGGGCCAGAGATAGCACTCGGACCTGATTCTGTCTATCTTTCCTGGTTCTACATTATCCCTGTAACAAATTTTCAACACAATGTTCAAGTTTATTGTGAAATTTCTATATGGTAGGGTGTGTTCATCAAGACAAAATCAGTTCTTCTTGTTTAAAGACCTAGATATCATTTCCAGGGCCTCATGCAGTTAGATTTGTATTTGTGGAATGGGAAGGGAAGGCGTTGGTATTTTGTCTGGAATACAACTTCAAGTGAGTACATCTTCCTCTATACACTCTTTCCTCTTCTGCTTACCAGATGCAAATAAAGAAGACACCATAGAGAAGAACGTAGGTTTAGAAGATAGAATTCTGATCACCTTCTAAGTATGTTGGGAAAATTCACTCAAGCAAAGTATAAAAATAAATTTCTATTGTGTTTATGTCAATCTGTATATTTGAATTAATCAGTTACAGAAGCTCAACCTACACAACAGGATTCATAATTAAATATTATGAAAAGGTTAATCATATTTAAGAATTTTGATGCATGATACCAAGTTGCTTTTTATGCACATTAGTTTACATCCTCACCAAAAATGTATGTGGACAGTCTCATCCCAGCTACTGATGTATAATATTCCCTAATTGCCTTTACTATTTAACATAGTGTTATAGTTTTAATACATCTTGACTGTAGTTTAAAAATAACAATATTTGTGATCTCTCAGCCTTTGTAGAAGAATTTAAAGCTATATACTAAGATGTCTATGAGCCACTGTGCTAATGGTTTAACAGAGAATGATATTCATATAAAAGAACTATGTAACCTGGAAGCCAAGTGACCTATCCCTAAGAATGTGATTATATGAAAAACTGAAAATTATTCTGTAGAAACTGAAAAAAATAGAAAATGAATTTTGGGGAGAAGAATAGAGAATTAATTAGTATAAATAATGTAAAACTGGCAGATGTAAATACTGAACTACGAAAGTGCCCCCAAAACATTGCAAACATAAACAGGCTTTTGATTAAAATAGCTGCCCTGACCAGGCAGCAGAGATTCTTAGGTGAGTCTAGCATTTCAGGGGGAAGACCCTGAAGGCTCCTCAGTTAAGATGTGTGGATCGTCTGACATTGTCGAATCTGAGGCTATTGGAGGCTCAGTTGTGATAAATCTGTGGGGGATTTAGTGGGTGTCAAGAAGTTTGAGTAAGATGAAGTACTGTGATCACGGAGTCCGTCAAGCTCTTCTAGAAGGTCTGTGTTTACAAAGGAAAGGTGGTAAGGAATTCTAGAAAGGTTTATTCACCAGTTGTTGCCAAATCAAACATAATGTTCATTTGATGGATTGGTTAAAAGCCTATTCATTCAGCAAACGCCACAAGGTTTACACAAGACACTTTTCTCTTATTACCCCAAAAGCACTGCACTTAACAGTGACTGTGTATGTGCAAAATGATAAAGCGCCTGACGGAACAAGGAGTCCTGCCAAGAATGAGAAAGTAGGGAAATTCCATTACCTAGCAGGACTGATTTTTAACAGAGAAAAAAATTTGATAATACTTCTATCTTGGCACATGTCTAGGAAATTCTTCTATATTAATTAGTTTTTCATTTATTTCCAGTGGCAGGTAGTTGTAAAGGTCACAAATATTCTAGGTTGAAATCCAGATACTACCCCTTAATAAATATTTGATTTTAAGTGGTATAACCTCTATTTCCGCATTTTCATCAGTAATAGGGAAAATTGTAACATTTATTTAAATGGCTGTGTTAATCAATTGTCCAGTCACTGGGCACACACAACTTAGAGGAGTTGAGGTTTGATTCAGCTCATTATTTAGGGGATACAGCTGGCTCGAAGGCAGAAACATTACGATGGAAGGAATGAGGGAATAAGGTTGCTCATTTCTCAGTGGCTAAGAAGTCATATTGGGAACAGCGCCAGGCAGGAAGGAGACCAGGTTCCTATAGAGCAGCCGAAGTCATGCCTCCATGACCCAAGCAGATATACCCAGACAGGCATTTCACTAACACCCAGGGAATCAATAAGCCAATCAAATTGACACCATAAGATTAACTGCCACATTCCAGTCTTGTTAACTTTACACTCAAACGCACCATAAACCAAAACTTAATCTACAAAATAATAGAAGTTGATAGTTCTGCCCAACATGACACAACCATTCTATATACAACTAAAACACAGTGATCCCTTCCCAAAGTTTATACATTCTAGAATTGCTAAAGATCCCAACTTGGGGACTAAGAAAAATTCCTAGCTGTGAACTCCTGTTAAAAAAATAAAAACAAGTCACATAATCCACAATGCCACAAAATAAATATTCCCATTCCAAATGATGGAAAGAGAGGAATAAAAAAGAAGCAGATGAGCATGCAGCTGAAAGTCAGCAAAGAAAATGTTAAGTGCTGAAGCTCCAGGTTGGGCATGTGGGGAACATCACAGCAAACCGTGAGTTCCGGAAGGCGTGGGTACATCCAGTTCTAAGGCATGGCCCATCTCAAGCTATCCAGCCTTTCTTATGGGCTAGCTTGCCCTCAGGCTGTTGCTTTTCTTCACAGACATTCCATGTCCAGTAATCTTCAACTTTCTGGAGTCTCCACTGAAACTTTTGCTCCATTCCTGTAGTTCTGTGCTCTCTCTGGGGCTTTTTCCTTTGAAATCTGGGTGGAAGCCTTCCTGACCCCACACCACTTACATTATGTGCAGCTTTAAACCGGCACCATGTGGAGGACGCCTAGGTCGCCTGTGAGTCTGAGAGCAGCCTGCCCCCCTGGATAATGTGTGTGGAGGTCTCTGAGTGCCTGGATGGCAGAGCACAGAGCAACGGATCCCAGGCAGCCGATGTTTTAAAACACCCTCCTTGGATAAGTGTTTCAGGGACTCTTTTCTGCAATGGAAGTTTTTCAAAATGTTCTGCTCTGCTCTTTGCTTCCAATTTTCACTGTAAATTTAGCTGAAAGGATCCCTTTTTTCCCAGTGCCACAGCATGAATGAGGGGCTGCTTTAAGATATCATCTTCCAGATAACCAGTCCAGGTCCCTTAATCTGGGTTTCTTGAAAAATATCAGGACATGGGAAAAATATAGACAAATTTTCTGGTAAGGTATAACATACCCGACCGTTATCTTCTGGTGGTGTTCTTGTTTCAGGCTAAACATGCCTGAGCATAGCCTTTACTCTCTGCATTCCTAATAGCATTCCTGATTTCAGAACTCTGACCATAATTATGCATCAAACATTGTTTTAAGCATTCTATTGCCTCTCTAGCCAACATCTTCAAACCCTTTTAAACTCCTCTGACAAATCAGCTCTAAAGATTTGGTTAGCACAGTTACAGACACAGAAACAACCCTACACCTGACACCAGTGTTCTATATTAGTCACCTTTTCCAGTATAAATATAAATATATTTTTATCTGAAATACAATAACAAGGGGGGAAATGCCAATGAGAAGTTTGCCAGAGATCATACATCATATGTAAAGCCACACTTCTATGATCCATTCAGACAGAACTAGAATGTGCTTTACTACTCCCTTGCAATTTTCTACACCAATTAACTTGACACAATTAAGGTTAATTATCTCAATGGCTGCTTGGTTAGTTGAGTAACAGATATAAAATACTGTAGCAGGCTAAATAATGGTCTCTGGTATGAGAAAATAAAGATGTAAATGAGTCCTAGAATTGTATGCTATATATTGTGAAATAGAAAAACTCAAAGTATAATAGGGTGAAGGAGGAAAAATAATGAGAATATAACAAAAAAGAAAGGAAACAAATTTTATGTATATAGGCGGGTTTTAGGGTCAGTCGGGCTACGGGAAAAAAATGAAAATTAAGTTGTGTCTTATACTGGTACAAATCCCCATTATGGAGTGCAATCATGATGCGTATATGTAATGTACCAATAAAGATTTCAATTTATAAAGTAGTAATGGTTCCCAAATATATTTGGTCCTAATTCCTGGAATCTATAAATGTTACTTTATGTTCTAAAAAGTGTCTTTGCAGATGTGAATAGGTTTTCCAGTTGGGCTCTTATTGAAATTATATGTTTCACATTTAAGAAGACAGAATGAGATACAATCACAGATATGTAAAGAAGATAATGTGAAAGTGGACACAGAGACCGGAGTAATATGACAAAAGTCAATGAATGTTATTGGCACAAAAAGCTAGAAGAGAAGAGGGACATATTTTTCTACAGATCTTCAAGAAGGGCTAAAGCTCTGTTGACATATTAATTTTGGCCTAATGATATAGGTGTTGGATTTCTGATCTCCAGTTTTGTGAGATAGTAAATTTTTTTGTTTTTGTTCTATGTTTTATGGTACCTGGAATCAAAATCAAGAGCTTATACTTGCCAGGTGTGTGCAGTGCCACTCAGCTATATTTCTGACCCATCTCTTGTTTTATGCAACCCAACTACTAGTAATTTGATAGTATCCACAGGAAACTAATACCAATATGTTGGCACATGCTATAGAATTTCAAGCATTTACTCTTAGCATACTATGAAAATGGCTAAGACTCTGAAGTCCTAAGAACTAGGATAACTTAAGGGTCGTTGACTGTATCTGCATGGAACTTAACCTGCTTGAGTACAGCGAAGGGGTTCAGATAGAATTTTATTTAGTAAGTGATATAAAGAGAGCGTGCCACTTGATCATCTGCCTTCTACCAGATGTTTTAATTAGATGAAGTAAGAAAGAAGGTACAATGTGAAGTTTGAACAAAGCAGTAGCTCACCTCCAAAATATTCTACACCGCCTAATTAAGTTGACTCCTTTATATTCCAGGAAAATCCCTGAAGTTCTGCCAGTTTCCTCTCTGGGCTCTTGTCCTGAGAATGATGAAGAACCCAGGCCACAGATGAAGCAGTGGGGAACGCATCGAGAACAGTTTGTTGAACAGAACGAGGAAAAGGTCTCTCTAGCTGAGAAGGGGTCCAGGGGAGGACGCTGCCCAACTTCAAGGGTTTATATGTGTACTTCAGTATGCTATTGTGGTGGATATGTGAAAATGAGACAATGAAAACCATGGTTACTGTTTTTATCTAGGCCTCTGGTGTCTGAAGAACAGTCTTCCCTTGAACCCAAACTTCCCATTTTTAGCGAGGCATCTGACATCAGAACAGATTTTCCTGCTCTCTGACTTCCCTAGTCACCTGTGTAAGCCCGTCTCCCTTGTGTCCTAATTTTCCCAGAGCTTAGCTCAGTTTACTCAGGTGCCCGTCCTAACTACTTATTGTTTGTCTATCTCCTGGGCTCAGAAAGATTATGTAAGGTTTTCTCAAAGCCTTGAAAATAGTGGCCATCAACAGTATTTGGAGCCAACATTTGCTTCCCAAAGAAAAACAAAATCATTCAAGAGAAGGTGGCCTACTATACTGATTAAGAGCCTCCGGAGTCAAATAAACCCTTTCCACTGAGTGCCTAGGCTGCAGTTGTGTTATGTGGCTCAAGTAGGCCATTTTACCTCTCTCAATTTCAGGTATCTCCGTAACCTCTCTGTCTATCTCTCTCTCCTGTCCTTCTCCTTCTGTCTGTTATGTGTGTGTGATAATATTATTATCTCATTGTGTTATTGGTATGAGATTACTCTTGGGCCTGCTTAGTAGAAGTCAAAAAGTATATTCCTGAAGGATGAGGCTAAAGCATTTATTTGAAAACCTAGATAGACAATCTTCTTGGACAGCTAAGTAAATGTAAAAACATTGTGCACAAAAAAAATCCCACTAATTTTTGTTCGCTTGTTTTAGCTTAAAATCCTGTAACAAAAAGTTCAGGGTAATATATTAAATTGAGGTAGTAGTTTCTTGAAAGAAAAGTGGAAGGAGATCAAAATACTCCAATCAATTTTTTAGTGAACCTAAACCTTGCCTGTAAAAGTAGATGCTGGCATCAAACTCACTAATTAATAATAGAAGGTTTATTTTTGCTAAGTTTAAGGATAAATGAAGTTTTTAGATCACATAAACTTCTCATAAACCAGATTTTAAAGTGCAATGAAAGTGATAGAATTGACAATATAAGATGGGCACAGAGGGCATGTGGAAAAGTAAGACATTTATAATCTCAGTAGAAAAGTGTCTGACTCCCCTCCTTTTAAGTATCAGGGTTAGAGTATGACCCACTTTTGGTCTGTGCCACGTTAAGTGAAGTTTGCTGGAGGTTTTTATTAAAGTTATTTTTCCCTTTCAAAATGTCTCAGAAAGAATAGAAAGTTTCTTTCTGTATATTTTCTTTGTTTCCAGCTTCTGTATATAAGTGCATGATATTTAAAAGTGCAGTGGCTACTTGTAACATAAGAGAAAGAAACAGAGATGCTAACTTCAGACCATGACATTGTTAACTACCTAGGTCAGTGGTGGTGAACCTATGGCAAATGTGCTATAGTTGGCTGTTTGTTATCAGTGATAGTTCTCAAATTTTCCCTATCACAGACCTAGGTTTTAGGAACTTCTGCTTACATACACAATGTAAATCCCACTGTAAGACATTTTTTTTTCTTAGAAGCAGAAATATAAGTAATTGGTAAAATACATATAAATAAACTCAGCCTCAATAACTTAAGTTTAGATTTCTGGACCACAATAAATGTAACTATATTTTAATCTGTTATACCAGAGGGTAAGACATTACCTCAAATTACTCAAGAAAGGGCAAAATAAAATTTGAAGGAGAAACAAGGAAAATAAATTTAGATGGTCAATGATTTGTTCAAAATATTTATTAAGTTATTATTATTTGACAAGCACTTTGCTGCCTGATGAGCCTTGGCTTCAGGGACTGCATGTAAAGAAAAACAATGATTTGAGAAAAAGTGTTTGGTAGAAACCTTGGACTTTCCGATTTTTCTTACTAAATATTAAGTTAAGAATGTCTTGTAGGTTTCTAGCTTGATCACCAATTGAAGGTGATATCATTTGCTAACAGAGAAGACTTTGAAGAAAAATATATAGGAACAACAACAAGAGATGTACTTTGATCACAGTACGTCTGAGATGTCCTGAAGACACTCTGAAGGAGAAGCCTAGTGGGCATGTTGACATAGACGGCTAAATAAAGCACAGGAAGAAGCAGGCTCTGGAGATATAACCTTGGATGGCACAGCAGGAACAGTAAAGAAACAGCTCATAGCACTTAGGGGAAATACATAGGAAAAGAAAAGAGAACTCTGGACTAAGGTCTATGAATGCTGAAATTTAAAAGGCAGATAACAGAAGAACAACAAGGTTAAAGAAACAAAAAGTGATGAAAACAAGAGGCAGAAAATTTGGGAAATGTAATACAATTGCAGCTATGATGCAATTTTAAAAGTAGAGGATGACCAGAGATGTGTCAAATATGTCGCTGAGGGGAATACACAGATATCCTTCACTCATTGACATAATCATGGAATTTGATAAAAATGAGTTCATGACCAACTTTGATACATCACTTTGACTGAGTTGAGAAAGGGAGAAGGTATGTTACAGTAAGTTAGCAACAGAATCTGAATCATATTTTTGAAGAAATATTTTAATAGGAAGCACAAAAATGGGTTGATATATCTGAGAAGAAAGGGTTTATTTTTAACTCCTCATTTAAAAAAATACCATGCCCATTGAGAAAGACTCAGTAGCAGAAAACTGCTAATATAGGAAAGGAGTCGATATAATCATGGAAGAGAAGCTCCTGAGGGTGGGGGGGTCCAGAATTCAGGTGGAGCATGTGGTGAAAACAAGGATGAGAGGCTGATGCTAGGCAGACCTGAAAAGCTGTACCAAATTTTAGTTAAAGAATGATAAATACAAAACCGCATTGAACAAGAGAGGCATGCCCATTGGTAGCACAGTGGGCTCTGCAATTCTGTGATGCAGAATTCCAATCCAGTCATAGCTAAACACAGAGAAATTAAAGCTCAAAAGAATGTGGGAAGGGAAAATGTTACTATACTGTCTGATGCTGCATAATTAAAATATCTTAAGATAAATGATGGAGACAATGAGAGTTCAGGGTTTAGGGAAGAGTTTGTAATTTTTCTTTTCTCTTTCCTTTTCCAGGAGTTCATTTATTGAAAAATGAACTAGTCTCAGTCTGCACAGAAACTTCCTCACAAGATACATGGAAAATTTGAACTTTAAAACATAATAAATCACAAACATCTTTCTATCCTCAAAAGATGGTCATGGTGAAGTGAATGTACTAAAATAGAAATATGTTTCTGAAAGTATATTCTTTGGAGGAAAAGAAAACTGAGCTAGGAATACCAAAGCAGGCCAAAATTTTGGCTTTCTTAAATATCTGAAGTATCCTAACATATGAGAATAACGCACACTTAAAGTAGTATACAATTATACATGAGAAAAAGAAAATGTAGACAGATAACTTTCATTTTCATATTTCAGAATGAGTTAGCTATCTTATTTTACTCATATTCTTTGCCTGCCTTTTTCCATAGAATAAATGTCCCTCATCCTACAAGAAGCCCAACCCTGTTCAATGTTCTGTATTTCATTCTTTTATGTTTCAATGATCCTCTCTTCCAATAACCAAAATCTTCCCTTTCCTTCTGGCTAATTCTCACCAGCACTGAAATGGAATCTTCTGTTTCTAGCATTTCCTGTCGTCAAGAAGTTCATGTGAGCCCATGTTCTTCTAACTAAAGGACTGACTCAGTTTTCACTCAGCATTTGCTCATTAAATTCAGTCAGACCAGGCTGGCATCCTTCTATTCCACTGGGGCTGCTCTTGTTCAAGACACCAAGAGCCTTTATGTCACCCTGTGAGATTTTAGTTGCCTTTATGTCACTCACTTCCTTTATATTTGCCCTTTTAGAAGTATTTAATATAGTCTATTCTTCTTTCTCATAGTTTGAAACCTACATAGGCAATTTCATTTGTCTCAATTTAATATTAAATTATTAAATTCTGTTATTTCAGTGTCCAATTTTTCCCCTGCCTCAGTGAACATCATTCTTTATCAATCTCATTTCTTTATTCCTCTCCTTTATTCAGCTTTAACTGTCTGTTATTAGCCCTATTTTCTATCACCTGTTATTGTCCATTAGGGAATCTCATCTGTTCTTTCATTTTTAATACTGTGTTTGGGTGGGGAATAGTTCAGTATAGTTATATACTGAAACTCTTCACTTATGGGATTGATTAATATAGCCACTACCACCTAATTTTGATGCCTCATAAGAATTATGAACTTAATACAGTCAAAGCAGAAGTCATTATTTTCAATCATGTGCTTCTTTCTGATTATTCATTTTAGAAACTTAAGTGGTATTGCCAGATACTCAAGCACAAAAGCTAGAAGTCAGTTTGAATTTATGCTTTTTCTTGATCTTCCACATCTAAGTTCTACAAAGCTATTTCTTGCAATTTCCTCTAATATAATGGTACAGCCATCACCCACTTCCAGTTATAGCACTAATTTTCTGGAGCAGGTTTCCTTAACCTGGGCGCAACTGTTATTTTGGATAGAATCTGTTTTCATTGTTGAGCACTATACTACAGACTGCTGAGCTTTTAGCACTAAACCTAGATTTAAATATTAGATAACAGTAGCACACTCATCCGCTATTATGACAACCAAAAAGGTTTCCAGATAGTGCTAAGTATGCTCTGGAGCAAAAATCATCCCTGGCCAAGAGCCACTGACCTACAACAATATGCCAGCTAGTCTTATCTATAAAAACTGCCAAAGCTGGTCTCCTTTCTTCTATTTTGACTACCTACATACAATTTTCCAGAAAGTTGCAAGACAAGTGTTTTACAATCATAGACAATGTATTACCTTAATTAAATCATTTTATTCAGAATGAAACTAAATTTTTAGGTATCTTTCAGCTATGTGGTGGCAGCTTGTCTCTCTGGTCTCACCCCATAATTCACTGTGTTCCAATCACAGCTGCCGCATTCTTTGAACACTCGGGGCTTATTGCTCAGACCCTCTACTGGCTCGTTCCTCTCTGCAAGGCTTTTTCTTACCACTTAGATCTTAGTTTGAAATGTTTCCTCCTAAAGAAAATTGATTATAAATCATCCTTTTAAACTGTCCTAAAACCTCTGTCCCTCTCAGTTGTGTTCTGTGACATTGTCTTCTTTGGTTTATCACTAACTAGTTATTCTATTTATTTGTTTATATGTTTATTGCCTACCCAACCCCAAGAAACTGTAAACTTGATAAAAACAAGACAGTTATCTTTCTCATACATCACAGAATCTTTAGTTCATATGTTTATTGACTCAACAAATGAAAAACCCAAGCATTTCATTTTCATATTAAAGTTTGAATAACATGACAAGTGAGAGTCATAGCTGAATAGGCAAAAAAATAGTGAAGCACTCCAAGTGACATTATATTAAACATCCTAGCAATAATTTTTCACTATATAATCTCTACTAGATTTTTATAAGGTCATTTTGGTTCTGAAATGTGTTTGGTAGCTCTTTAAATCATTCGACTGCACCACACTCCATCTATATATAAGATTCTATCTTAATACTCTTTCTTTTCTTTGAAAAATGTCAGAATTCCCCATGGAGAAGGATGAGCAAACTGCTTCAGTATCTGATTTTCTTTGGGTCTTGTTACAGTTTCAGAAAATACAAATGGAATCAGACAGTCTTGTTTGGCGCCTGGTACATAAATCCACTAATAACATTTAAAAATAGAAATCTCAAGATTAATTTACAAAGTAGATTAAAAAATGACTTACAATAGCATATTTGGCCGAATATAACTTTGGTTTTTTTTGATATAGCTTACTTGAAGAAATAGTCTGTCTAACAACCCTTCAACAAATATTGGTGGTGTCAGTTTTTCGGAGGTTGTGACGGGGAACAAAACAAACAGGTCTCTGTTTTCATAATGTGTACAAATGGTGAAAAAATGCCAAGGAAGAGAAGAAAAATGAATAGGAAATAGGCATAAATTGTATAGAATTTGGTATTTTACATAACACAATTAAGGAAGACTTCTCTGATTTGATGAACGCATTAACACAGAGATGAATAAAATGAATAAATAAAAGCCATGAGGCTATGTTGGAAAGGCATTTTCAGGGAAAAAAAACGGCAGATATCAGAGATGAAGAACTTATAGGCTCAGTGGGGCTGAAGTCACAACTGACTATAAAAATTAGAATCAGAGAAATACAAACTGGATTATACTTTTAAGGTAAAAATTACACACATTAAAATTCATAAATTTTAAGTACAAAACTGAAATATATTTCCATCACAAAAACTTGTGACATCTTTCGATCCTCACAGCCACTCGTTAGGTGAGGATTTAAAAAATATATCATGAGTTCCCCTTTGTCTGTCTTGAACCTTATATGAACTGAATCTTAAATGTTGTTTTGTGTTTGACTTTATAATTTTTTTGGATTTATCCATGTTGTTGCAGGTATAAGATATTCATTCTTTTTTATTTCTGCTTATTATTCCATTATGTGAATATACTGAGTCTCAGGGATATTAGAGTTACTTTCAGTTTTCAAATACTGTGAATTTATATAGTTGAGTATTTATATGTTACGACTTTTTATGAACTTGTTTCTATACATAATGTACCATACGTAATCTCTTAGTTTCTGCTGGATGTACTCACTAGATTTTTTAGTTCTTTGTGAAATATATAGTCCCCTCCTTTCCTAATCATACCAAACATATCTAATAACAAGTTGTGTGGTTAATTAACCCTATCCATGCACAGGTACCAGGAGTTAAAGCAGGTAAAGATTATTTATGGGTGTGCTAATGTCTTTCTGGGGAAAAATATCTACAGTGTTCCAAAGAAATGAGAAAATGCTAGTCACTAACCCTGAAGCAGATTTAATGATCCCACTTCTCAACCAAGACTCACACAATGGAGGAACAAATATGCATTTTTTTTTTTTTTAGTTTAACTTGATTTAGAACTCTGCTACTCTTCATAAATTCTGGTCTGGGTTCTCAGCTTTCTTGTCTTCCCACCGAAGGATGTGACTCTTTTGATGCTGTCAAAAAAGGCTTCTAGCTTTTATGCTTAGCTTTTAGTTGCCAATTTTCTTCTCATCATCTTTTTCTGAAATGTCAGTCAAGCTTCGCAATTTTCATTCATTTCTTTTATTTTCCTCCTGTTTTCTGTCTCTTCTTTCTCCTCTCACTCTCCTTCCTTTCTTTGTCTTTATTTTTTGCTGTATGATACTGGAGATTAAACTAAGGGCTTTCACATTGGACTAGATATCCCAGTACTTTTTATTTTGATAAAGAGGCTCACTGATCCCCTAGTTGCCCAGGTTTGGCTCAGACTTATACCTTATACTTATACCTCCTGCCTTGGACCCCCAGAGAGCTGGAATCACATCACTACCAAACCTACCTACCTTTATTGTTCTAATGTGTATTTCTCCCATATTTTGCTATGCTATAGCTATCACATCTCTTCCAACCAGCATATAATCCTAGTTTTCTATTGATCAAAATGTTAACAACCACCACAGGTACTGGTGGTGAAGTATTCCTTAACAACCTCCCAGTGGGTGACCCTACTCCAAAATCCCATCCTCTTGGCTCTTTTCCATCATTTCTGGCACCAAACTTCATAGATTTGTTTCCTCTGGAAAGCAGATTCTGAGATAAAAATTAGCAGATTGAAGAATTCATAAGTGTTATTTTTGCCCTTATGTCTTCAAATATTCCTTCTGCCCCACTGTCTTGTTTTTCCCTCTTGAATGCCAATTACATATATGATAGATTATGTGAGAGTCCTACAGGTTACAAAGTTTGTCTTCATGCTTTCACAATCTGTTCTTCACATCAGACAATTTCTATTCATCGGTTTACAATGTCACTAATCAATTTTCTGCAACTTGTATGTTCCTGTTTTCAAAGATATATTTGGTTATTATTTTTATATCTATTTCTGTTCATACTCCCTGTCTGCTCTCGCTTGACTGTCTTTTCCTTTACATTCTTGAATTGTGCTCATGATAAATTCTTGTAAGTTTCGGCTGTCTTAATTTCAGTAAGTGGGTTTCTTGAGCTTTGTTCTATACACTAGAGAATTTTATTGAGTACTATGATTGAAATTATGTTATCACTTTGTGACATAGCAAATGGAGTGCAAAAGCCAATGTAAATGGAGTAAATAAACAGGAGTAAAAAGTCAAAAGTTGACACTATGATGAGTAGCAGTCGAATGAAGGTCTTAGGATGTAGTACCGATATGAATGACATGAGCTAGTCTTGCTAATAGACTGAAGGTAGGTGGGATAAAGGAGGAAATTAGCAGATAAAGCTTTGGTTATCCTACTCAGTGACTAAAATGAAATTGTCACTTGCTTAGAAGTTTACAGCAGAAGAATTTCAGGGCAGGGGGAAAGCCACAAATTGTGCTTGTTCAGGTTGGATGAGAGATATGAGCTGCCCAAGCAGACAAGCAGAGGAGACACTGATGTGCAGAGCTCGGGCCGAGACCCCAGATGATATCCACCAGAAGGGTGGAGAGATGGTAAAACCAAGGACTCTAAGCAAACAGGTGCGAGACGGAGCCTAGTAGCACTTAAATATTTAGAGGGTCAGGGAAAGAGGCAAACTTAAGGAAAAGGTGTGGAAATGGTGGAGAAAGAGAAATGAGTCATATTTAAGAGATGAAGATTATAGCATATAATATAAGGAGTGCACAGCTTGTCAGGTGCAGTTGTTCATTAGAGAATGAGAATCAAGTCTTTCTATTGCTAACCCACTGAGATTTCCAGGATTGTTTTTGCAGTACATTAACATATTAATCAGCGCTGTATAATCTAAACTCTTGAATTACTTGGAATTTAAATTCTGAAAGCAAGTGCAGAAATGTTAACAAACTCCTGAGAGACCTCTGTGAGGTCATTTTGAGCATTTTATCCATAGAGTGATTTTTATCAATTAGGTTAGTCTTATTCTCCCTGCTATTAGAATATCTTATGCACCGTTTCCTTCCTGAAACATCTACAGAAGTTATTCCAATTTTTACTCTAACGGTTGAACTCTTGGAAGGTGTAATTTTTCAGTAAAATGAATACTAACGTTACTTTTCTAGTAATATAATGATGCGCGGCTAGGGATACTGTTGGCCCTTTATAAATGTGAACGTGCCCATCAGATAGCTATCTTATTAATTCACTATTAATAAGGAGACTGCATCACTAAGCAACCTAGACGCAGGCCAATCTCATGTAGCAGAGTGGACATAAATACTCATTTCTTGACTGAAAGTCAAAAAAATCAAGTAAAAAATAAAATCTAAGCAGAAGGAAGTATGTTGACTCAGAGCCCAAACAGAAAACTGTAGAAGTGCAAGGGTAATTGTTGAGTTTTGAAGTCCAGGCTAATCTCTAATCTCCAACCTGTTGTGTTCCAGAAGGCTTTAATGGAGTGGAAAGATCATTTTTATAATTAGTCCATCCAGGTTAGGTTCCTGTTTGTAATCTGCCTAGAGGAGGTACGTTTCTCTTATTAGGAAAAAACGGCACATGTGCATATTCATACTTCTTTGGAATGGAGGAATATTTGCAAACATTTCAGTTGGGGTTTTACAGACTGAGACAACAGTTAAAAGTGACATCTCTCAAAGGCTGATGCGCATCAAGGTACTTTTGGTACCTTGGGTACAACTGGGTGAGACCAAAGTACAGTTTCGGCATTATTTTAACAGTGCAGTTCTTAACTGCTCCCTACCCCCAGCTATTTGACTGTATCTGGAAATATTTTCAGCCATTCTAACTATGGAGGGGTTGGTCACACCGCATCTAGTGAGAGTAGAGGTCAGAGATGTGCTTTAGCATCTTATAAATGTCTGATTACCCATGAACTATCAATTCTAAACGTCAACAGCGCTAGCTGAGAAACACTGCCTTTAAAAGTTACTACTCTATATTTATACTGGTGAGCTTGTTCCAGGGCCTCAGGCTAAGAAAACTTTACTCAAGTGTGTTTTTCTAACTCCAGCAAGAGGGTCTCAGAGCAATGTGTGTAGGATTGTTTTCCTACGGTGTTCACTTACTCACAAAGACATACCCTCTTTTTGAGTAGAAGTCCAGATGTTTTGCTCTTGAGCCTTTTTATACTTTGCAGCGCCCAGTCTAAGTGCAATCCAGAAATTAGACTGAGAGAAATTGAGACCTCAGGGAAATTCAGACCGTCAGTCCGTTACAGCAGATGCCTTGTTATAGGGCCCTGGGCCGGTCCTCCAGCAGGGCTTTGATTCCAGGCTCTCCTCAGAGCGCCGGTCAGTCCGGCCTGCTCCGTCTGGCGCTCCGCCGCCTCCTCCCGGAGGCCCGCGGGACTCGCACAGGCCAACAGGTGCGCGGTCGGCGCAGTCGCCCTGCGCGCCCGGGTTTCAGAGCGCCCTCGAAGCTCTCCGAGGGCGGGGACAGGCGAAGGGAGACGATAGTCACAGCGCAGCCGGTCCGGCGGGGACAGCGCGCGGTCGTGTCACGGTCCGCGAGGCCGTCGGGCGCAGGCGCGCTGCCTCCCGCGCCCCGCCTCCCTCTCCCCGCCCCCTTCCCGGCCCCGCCCCCTCCCTACCCCGCCCCCGCCGGCCCGCCGCGCGCGCCGCCACTCGCGGGAACATGGCGGCGGCGGAGCCCTCGGGCGCGGCGCTCCCCGGCGGCGGCGGCGGCGGCGGCGGCGCTGCGGCCGTGGGGGCGCCGTCGGGCGCGGTGCCGGTGCTCTTCTGCTTCTCGGTCTTCGCTCGGCCCTCGTCGGTGCCGCACGGCGCAGGGTACGAGCTGCTCATCCAGAAGTTCCTCAGCCTGTACGGGGACCAGCTCGACATGCACCGCAAGTTCGTGGTGCAGCTGTTCGCCGAGGAGTGGGGCCAGTACGTGGACCTGCCCAAGGGCTTCGCGGTGAGCGAGCGCTGCAAGGTGCGCCTCGTGCCGCTGCAGATCCAGGTGGGTCCGGCCCCGCGCTCCTCAGGTGCCGCCGGCCGGCGGGGCGGGCTGTGCGGCCGCGGGGCCGCCTCGGTCCGCGCGGGGCTCCGGACCCGGCGGTGGTGGCCAGGCCGCGGCGGGAGACGAACTTCGCCCGCCAGACCCGTCCTGTCCCCCGGCGGGTGGGCAGCGGTCAGCGTCCTCCTCCCCGCCTTCCGTGAGACGACCGTTTCCTTACCCTCCAGCTCGCTGCCCGGCTCCGGGCTGCCCGGCTCGCTCAGTGCCAGCCGCCGCTCCAGCCTGCCAACTTCAACTGGCACTAGACTCCCAGGCGTGCAGGCTGAGAAAGTTGGGTGCTCCGGGATTATATTTTCATATTTATAAAAGGCGTGCTCCAGTACTATCCAGGTCATTTTCTTGTCCTGTTTTTCGAATCGGAGAATTCACTGAAGAATTTATATTTTTGAAAATAAACATTATAAAATATAATTTAGGTACAGTACCATCCACACCTTTTTAACTGAAAAACTACATGGATTTTTTTTTTTTAAGACCAAAGTGAAATAAAATTAGAGGTTAAGAGGGATTCCAATATTCAGATACCATTTGCTGAGGTTCATTCCTTAGTTCACCTGTAGTCGGCCCCTGAACTGGTGGTATCTCTTCATAGACACCGATGACGGAAGCTTCCAAAGAAGGTCTTTTGACCTAGATAAAGTTCGTACGTTTAGAAGAGGAAATCTGGGATTCCAGTGTCCACTCGTTGGAGCCTGAAGGGGGTGACGATGCCTTAGAATTGCTTCCGCTGCCCACATGGAGAGCTGGTCTCTGTGGGGCTTAAGGTTATTTCAAGAATTCTCATGATTGATGCCTCCCAGCAGCCTTCCTTGTCAATCTCTTTAGGTTATTGTTACCAAAAAACCCCGGCGATGTTGGCTGCGTCTTTGACCAATCCACTGTGAAGGTGATGAGCACATACTGAGGGGGTCTGCAGCTACACTGAGGGCACAGAGCATTAAGCTACACCAGCCCTACTGTGGGAGTTTTATTATTTTGAAAATTTCAAGGCCTGTGTCGTCTGACAATTTTTCATATGAAATATTCTGGAGATTAATAATATAACTGTATATACCATAGGGTCATATACATACTCAAAAAGGCATTATGTAATTCAGGTCACTTGTGGCTTTTGAAATGTTTTATGTATAGTCATGTTTTATAGTGATGTTTAACAAAAATAATTACAACAGTAGTATTACTCTCATTCTATCTGTTAAAAATGTTATTTTTCTCACTAGTCTAAGAATTCTCATGTATCAGTTGTAGGTGTTTAGATTTTTAAAGGACTTAAAGTACTTTGTTTTTACATTAGTAATCATAATAGTTTGATTTCTTAGCTAGGTGCCCCCCCTGGCATTTAAGTAGATAGTATGAAGGAATATTCTGTTTAGATACATATGCCACGTATCATTTTATTTTTATTAGTCCATGTTGGGCGTACATAACAATTCCATTTGTCTTGGGGTGTTGGCCCCTGTATACAACATATCTTCATTCTTTGTTTGAGTCTTGCTTCTCTCATCTTTCCCTGTTCCTGCCAATTCTTGGTCCTTTTCTTATTTGCAAAAGTTCTATTTCCTTGATTTCTCCATCCCCTTTCCCTTTCCCCTCCTCTCTTCCTCTGTCTCTTATTCCTCTTCCCATTGCCAAAGCTCTTACTACTTCCTATTTTCTTTTATTTTGCTCTTTATATTTTGAGTTTCTTGTGTTTACCTCTTGAGATCTTTTGGTATCTATATGAGGTGATACAATTATACATACATACATATGTGGAGGTTTACGGTCAAAGGAGAAAAGATACTTTTCATGACTGGTATACTGTATTTTATTTAACTTATCTGGATTATTCTAGTGATATGGACATTTTTTGGTTAGAATAGACCCTAGAGTTCATTCCATCAACATGTAAAAGGTAACTGTGAATGTGTGGCACAGGTGATGAAAACTTGGATTCGAATCTTGTTCTTTAGGTAATATCTAACTCATTTTGCAGAACTCAGTGTACAAAAGTAGAGAGGTTACACAGTTGCTTAAGCTTATATGGCTGCACATGGTAGCACTAACAAAGCATGCATAGGTGCTCATTTAACACCGGCGTAGCAGTTCTGTTTTCTTGTTTAAAGAGATACTGTACAGTCTGTAAAATGAGCCAAAAACTTGAGCTCTTATTTGTTCATTCATCTTGATTCTGCTCGTTGTTGTTTGGAATAAAATGCCTGTCATTTGTACAGACTCATGGTGGGGCACGGATGACTAATGGGGTTGGTAGTTTTCACCTGGAAGATAGCAGCTGAAAGCATGAGTTCTGCTACATGTGCTGTCCTGCTTACAGAGTGTGAGCAATTATTTCTCCAAATACGACTGCTGGAACCTATTCCAAAATGCACTGTGAATATGCAGGGGCCTTTGAGTGCTACCTGTGAGTGCTGTAACTAGTGACCTGTGACACAGTGGTTGCTTTTACCACCTTGTACCTGTGGTTTTGTGGGGACTGATCTTCAAGACTTTCATTGGACATGGTAACTTCTTAGCGTCTCCTTTCTTAATGTTGTGTCAAAGTGACTCAGTGTTTGATGACAGCTCAGGTAGCCAAAGACATAGCTCATGTGCCATGCATAGTTTATGTGTCTGCAGTTCTGTTAAATGCTTGGAGTCTGATGAGTTTAGAGACAGGGAGAGAATGTAATTGAGAGGCTTATAGAGTGGGGATTTAGGATATTTTTATGATTTACACATTTTCATTTTCAGAAAGTATTTTCCAGATTTTAATTAGCAGAACTGTTTAACACTGAAAATTCATGGGAATTGGATTTCATTGCACTACCGACACAGCTTTTTAGATTTGACCAAGGAGAGCAGAGTCCAAGTAGAAAGCAGGAGGGAATAGACATTGTGAGGCAGACGGATTCCATTGAGGAGATTTGCTTCTGTGCCTTGATGGGAAGACAGGGGCAGCTCTGTGTGAGTAGGAAACAGGGCTTCCCTCAGAAGGTCATTGTGACCTTTTCCTGATGGCTCATCAGGAAGGCATTTGAATCCACTGTTCAGGTTCTTGGACTTTCTTTTTTTGTTTTTACTTTTATTCTACAACAAAGTCTACATACAGCATAACATTTTATAGATAGAAAAAACACTTTGGAGGAGAGGAATCTGGTCTACCTTTGACATGCTGGTTTAAAGAAGGAACATTTTGAATATTTGTAGAATTTTTGCCTGAGGAGCTGGTAGAATAAACAGGTAGAAGAGCTGATGCTCCAAATTTACAGGGGAGAAACAGGCAAGGGTTTGAGGGACTGGAATGTTTTCAAGGGCTTTGAGAGACAGTTGGATCCTGAGGTTGTCTGGTTGTCCCCAGCCCACTGGTCTGGTGGTGGTGGTGGTGGGTGTCACTTGTAAGCCTGAATTTTTCAGAAGAATGCACAAAACAGTATATACTTCTGTGTTCTTATGTCTTAGAGTACCTATAAGGAAACTATATTTGAGAGTGGGAACTGTAACCCTCATTTGGGTTTATTTTTTTTGTGTGTTTAGCCAAGGGGAATTGTAAATGTAATGTAAATATAAATGTCACTGTGTCCTTTGGGGCTGCCCAGTTTCACCTGCACCCCAGGTGGAGGCACAGAGTAAAGTACTTCAGCCTTCAGCTCTGAGGTGGGTGGAGATAGCTAGCTAGCTTCCCTTTGGGAGTTAGAAAGCTCATACTTAAGATAAGCTAGAAATGTGGCCAGTCACATCTGTGTTCACAGTAGGTGAATATGCTGTAAAAGAAAAAAAAATAATAATGAAAAAGAATACTCTCTTGGAGTCTAAAAGGCCCTATATCTGTTTTGCCAGGTTCAAATTATATACATAGAAGTCTTTGGTAACACCTGGAAATCCAGTTTATGAATCACATTCATAATTGCATAGACTAAGTTAACATAAATTATTGCAGTGTTAGTATTTCTAAACATATATGTATGTAGTTTACGATACTAAAGGGACCAAAATAATAAATATTTAACCTCACCAGAGCTTATGTTTTTAAATATTTATTTAGCTGTAGAGTGTAGTATCTCATTAGATATCAACTGCTTGAAACATTTATTAATTTATTACAAGAAACTTACTCAACCCATGAAAACTCCACCTTAGGTGGATACTATTTCTCTTACAGGGTTATAGATAAGAAAACTACTTGGAGATGTTAATGATTTATCTAAGTTACATGATAGAAAGGAAATTGAAATTAGGATTCAGACTCTAGTGCTGTGTAAAAAAATCGTCATAGCCTGGGGAAAACACTCTTTTAAATGAGATGACTTTGGAGCCAGGCCTTTCTGTCTCTGGGGTAATCAGATTGGAGACACTTGGTAATACGCTGATATCTTGGATCCCTGTCAGACTATTCAGACTCATCATACCTGTTTTGTAACTTGAGTAGGCAGCCATAGTTTTGAAAAATCACACTTGCAATTGCAAACTTTAATCAGTCTTAAGCAGATTAGTCACACTGCAGTTTGGTAAGGGGGCTGTTGTAATAGCACACGGCGAACTGAGTGGCTGCATCAAGCTTTCTCAGTTATGGGAGAAGCCTAAGACCAAGGTGTCTTCTGTGAGGAAGATTCTGTTCTGCTCTTTGGTTTTCCGTGTTTTGCAGATACACCACCCTAGTGTTTGCCTTCACATCACAGGCACTCTTGCTGTGTGCATGGCTGTTTCTTTTCTATTTTAATAAGGACACTAATCAAATTGGATTAGGTACCAACCCTCCTGCAGGATCCCCTTAACTGAACTAATGATTGTCCCGTGATGAGGCTTACCATGTATTACTTTTATGGAGGGACTACAGCTGGTACATATGCCTCATTAAGCTAGCCCAGCCACTTTGTAGTGCCTGTCCTGAGAAACTAGGGAAACTGGCAAGATTGAGAGAGGTTCCTCACTATTGTGCCAGTCATTGTTGGAAAACAGAGTAAATATGGTCATGAAAAAGGGTAAATACTGTTGTGATAATGGTACTGTGAGGCTTGCGTATGAAAAATCTATTTAATATGAAATCAAAGATCAAATTCCAGCCATGAAAATTCTTAAGAAAGTAGACAGTGCTGGCCATGGTGGCTCATGCCTGTAATCCCAGCACTAGGGAGGCAGAGGCAGGATGATTGCTACTAGTTTGAGGCTACGCAGGGCTACATAGTGAGTTCAGGGTCAGCCTAAACTACAAAGCAAGACCCTGTCTTAAAAAAAAAAAGGTAGGCAACTCCAAGCGCCCAGGAGAGTAAAAGCAGGAGGACCATTGGTAGTTTGAGGCCAGCTTGTGTTATGTATAGTGAGTTCAAGCCCAAGCAAAGTATAGTGAGACTTTGTCTCAAAAAGCAAAATAACAACAAAAAAGAAAGTAAACAAAATAATTATCTTTTAATTCAGTCTCTTAAACCCTTGCTTAAGCAAGCCATTGGATCTCATCTTTCTATATTTATATTTATATCCTTATGTTTTTAGGCCTTTACATATTATTTTTGTATGACAATACATGGTTGTATAGATAACATGAAGGTATGTATTCATATATTTTCATATGTGATTTCTTCATCCTTGAATATGCGTGGATCTGTAATTACTATACTTTTACTTGTGACACTGTTTGTTCGAGTCAATTTTTGCTTTACTATGGTAGGATTCATTATCTTTACAGTTACAACATATAAATATTTGACTGCTGTTAATATTTTTAGTTAAGTAAAACATTTGGCTTGAAGATAATTTATAGATGAAGAAATTCATTAATTACATGGGGTATATTATTATAATAATAGCATGTTAGAATTCATATGGATTTATGACTGGAAGTAGGTTGGTTAGAATTTTTTGCCTTGTTTTTGGTAGCTTCCAGACCTTTCTAGTTCATAAAATATGAAGATTATTCATATAGTAATAATTTTCCCCAATAACTGTATCTTAGGGAACTGATATTTTATTTTAAATGAGCCTTTTATTTCAGAATAGTTCTAGTTTGAGAGTGAAGTTACGATGATCCAGAGTTGCTGTATACCTGTACATCCATTCCTCTATTGCTGTAACACCGTGCTATAATAATTTGTCACGACCACGGATCCAACATTGATTGGTACATTAAACACCACTCTTCATTTAGATTTCACTAGCTTTTCCTCGATGCCTTTTTTTTCTGCTTTACAATCCAGTCCAGCATATTAGTTGCCATTTAGTTCTCTTGTCATTTTTTTGGCTCCTATATGCTGTGACGCTTTCTTCAATGCTTCTTTGTTTTTCAATTCCTTGTTATGAGGAATATTGGTCAGATAATTTGGAAGAATGCTCTTCAGTTCTGGTCTTTCTGCTCTTTCTCATAAGTAGACTGGGGTGGGGGAAATCGAGAGGTAGTTTGTGAAGGTCATTCTCATCACATCTTGTCAAGTGTGTACTTTATCAATGTGACAGCTTTAATTGCGTTAGTCACGATCACCTAGCTGAAGTGTGCTTGTCAGCTTTCTCCTGTGTGTCAGGGAGTTACTCTCCTCCTTTCCACCCTGCTCTTTCAAAGCAAATTACCAAACTACAGCTATATTTAATGAAATGTGAGAGTATCTATATAAGATAGGGCTTTTTTGATTCACAAAAATATAATTAGTCATCTCTGCATGAAACTTTGCCCTGCCACTGTATCTTGTATGGATTCTATCTTTGTTTACTGAGAATTCTTACAGTGGAAAGGTTATGTAGGGGGTGAAGACCTGAGGCTGCATTTCCTGACCTCTTCAAACTGGGTATGAGATGATGCACATCTGATGTGGTCACCTGTCTGGAATAGGCAATCTCACAGCTACACTGAGGTACAAGGAAGCATGAGGTCACAGAAGCTATTGGAGATGACAACTTTCTGAATATTTGGTATTTCTGGCTAAGTAAGGTTTATTCCTTTAAATTTGTCAATTAAAAAATATTTTGGCCCTTTTATATTGCAGCCCTTCTGAAATATTGCATAATAGAATATATTCATAACGAATGTGTTATAGTAATGTTTTCCTAACCAACAACTTCATGTTGCTTCCTCACCAGAAGCCTGGACTTTGAAACTGGGCTCAATCTGGTTTTCTGATATTATGAATCTTTTCTTTGTCCACTGTCATTTCTCACTGCTGTCAGTTTTCCTGCCTTCAGCAGTTTTCATTCTGATTTGCTCTTTATAACCTCCTATGAGTTTAGAACACAGACCAACACAAACGTGAATGATGTATGCAGTGTCAGTCAGTATGGCCTAGGATAAGATTTGAGAGCTGTTCTTTGTTCCAGCCAAGTGCAAGCAATAAGAATGTTAGAGAATTAGAGAATGGCCACTAACCCATTTGTGTGACTGCCCAGGGCTTTTATTTTGAATAGTCGCCGCAGGTAGAAGGCAGCATTGGGTAAGTTTGATTTATTTAATTTCACACAGGCTTGTTGCCAGCAGCCTGCTTTGTACACTGTGCGGACCACATTGGGGATGACTAGGAACCCGCTGTTGAAGTTTATACAAAACTAGATTTGACCCTTTGAGCTGACGTTTGATGTTCATTGGGAATTTAAAATGCATAGTCTCAGGCAGTGTTTTTTTTTTTAAAAAAAATAACACTGAAAATACAAATATTTATCCTGTTGATAGTGCTTACATGTGCAGTCTACTCACTGCCTTTGAAAATGGACAAAATGGAAATGACAGTTCTTTCATTAAGAAATGAAGCAAGGGGGATTGCACTCAGTGGTTCTGGCATCTGCCTTGCAAGCTCAGGGACCCAAGTTTGATCCCAGTAACCACATACCACAGTGCTGGGTGTGGTGACTCACGCCTGAGATCCCAGCACTCAGGGGGCAGAAGCAAGAGGATTGCTGTGAGTTCGAGGCTTGCCTGGGCTACATAGTCAGCTCGGGGCCAGCCAGAACTACAAAACAAGCAAGACTGTCTCAAAAATAAAGAAATAAAGCAAGGAAACAACTGGAATTAGATATGTAATTGAAAATGCTTGATTATTTTTAAAATCATTTATAGGCAAAGCAAGAAAACCATATACATGGTGTCAGAATGTTAAATGGTGGTCATGTTCTACAGGAATTATTGCATTATATGTGGTTAATCTGTACACTTACTACTAATCAGTCTCAGCAGGAGATTAAAATGCCAGAGTCCTCCATCCAGGGCATAGAGCAACTAAAGTACAAACCAATTAGAACAGCACAGTAGTGAGGATGAAAGGTGTGCTTTAATGCTTCATTTAGTTTGTATCGAAATTGTTTCCTGAGAGTCTTCTACAAGGGAAGTTATTAAGGTAGAGTCTAGGGCTGTGCTGAAGTCACCACCAGGCTGGTGGTGAAGTCTCCACCATGCGATAGGACACAAACTCTGTCAGGAAGTAATGAGTAATTGTGGTCTGGGGTGGCTTTAGCTGATACAAAACATGATCAGTAGGGGCAGTTTTATGTGCATTGGCTTATAAGAACTTCCTGTGATTTGCAAGGTAGAAAAGCACATGAACTTCAATGAATCCAGCGAGATTAAATTCTTATGTTCCACATAGGTTTTTTGCTAGATCCTTTTTGGGCCCACAGTATTAGAGTAGACCCAATGTAGCAACAAGGTGCAGCCTGCAAATCTAATACTGAACCTTATTCTTAATTCATTCTTTGTCCTTGTGTGAGAATATACATGTCAAAGTTAAGTCTGTTTCTTTGGAAGTTCAGTGCAGATCATTTAGCAGTTTTATAACTTCTTTTTGTTGTTTCTTTTAAATTGATTATTTTGGGGGGGCCAGGAATTTAGCTCAGTAATTCTGGTGCCTGCAAGCACGGGGTCCCAAGTTCGATCCCCAGTACAAAAGAAATAGAAGGAGAGAGAGAGAGAGTGAGAAGAGAGAGACAGAGAGAGAGAGAAATATCTTGGTAGCAGTAATTTTATACTTCTAAGCAACACCATCAAATTTAAGTATTTTACTATTGAAAACTTTTTTATAATTTATAAAAATAGTATATTTTTAATATCCCCTATATGCATTTAAATAGCATTTGGAAAATACAAAAAGTATAAGAAAGTTACCAATAATACCTTAATTAAAAAACCATCTATTGGGCCAGGGATTTAGCTCAGTGGTTCCAGTGCCTGTCTTACAAGTGCAAGGGCCCAGGTTTGATCCCTGGTAACCATGTATAACAATACTGGGGGTGGAGACTCATGCCCACCAGCCATCAGCACTACATACTACAGTGCTGGGTGTGGTGGCTCACACCTGTAATCCCAGCACTTGGAAGGCAGAGGCAGGAGGATTGCTGCGAGTTTGAGGCTGAGCTCAGGGCTTGCCTGAACTACAAAGTGAGACCTTGTCTCAAAAAAAAAAAAAAAAAAAAAAAATATATATATATATATATATATATATATATATATGTGTGTGTGTGTGTGTGTATACATATCTGTTAACATTTACATTTTTGTATTTACTTTTTGAATTTTTATATTTATTGTTGAACATAGTTCTCTATAAAGTTAGTATATAGTGAGCATTTCTCCTTACATGGAATAATTTCTTTAAAAACAATATAGATACATTTTTAACTGAACAATATTTTGCATTGTGAAAACATTAAAATTTGTTAAACCATTTCCGTATTGTTGGTGAGTGGTTTGCTAGTAATTTATACTATTAGATACAATTCAGAGAACGTCTTGGTAGATAATACTTTTTCATATAATTTTTATATGAACTCATATGGTGTTTTTAAGTAATTGTTTTAGCAATTTACTTACTGGGTCAAATAATACAAACATTTTTCCTCCTTTTTTTGACCTCTTTTAGAAGTAAGTGTTATTGTATAGCTAGCACAAAGTCATTGTTTTTTTCTTTTTCCCTCAGCTCACGACCCTGGGAAATCTTACACCTTCAAGCACTGTGTTTTTCTGCTGTGATATGCAGGAGAGATTCAGACCAGCCATCAAGTATTTTGGAGATATTATAAGTGTGGGACAAAGACTGGTATGCTTGTCTATGTGTTCCAGCTTGCTGAAACATGACATGTATTCATATATACCATCATATGCATATTGCTAACTATTTTGTGCATTTTTTGTTGTTATTTTGTTTTTGTTTTCAGTTACAAGGAGCCCGTATTTTAGGAATTCCAGTTATCGTAACAGAACAATATCCTAAAGGTCTTGGAAGCACTGTTCAAGAAATTGATTTAACAGGTGTAAAACTGGTACTGCCAAAGAGCAAGTTTTCAATGGTATTACCAGAAGTGGAAGCAGCATTAGCAGAGATTCCTGGAGTTAGGAGTGTTGTATTATTTGGAGTAGAAGTAAGTATCTGTTGTTATGCTTTGAACACAATATCATTTGAGCAAAATTTGATATTTTCAGAGTATTATTTTGTATAGAATGCATATATATAGTAATACTGGTGGAAAATAGCTGCAGTTTATTCACTGTCCACTGTTTATGTATAACTGTTCTGTACACTTTATAACCATTGGCTTATTAAAACCGCACAGCAGCACTCTGAGCTGAGTACTCTTGATGTCCCCTTGCTATAAATGAGGAAACTAAAATAAATACAAAGATATTCTCCAAATTGCCCAAGCTTAGACAGCTAGTGAAGGATAAGCCTGGACTTGAATTTAGATTACATGACCAATTTTTAGAGTATACTTTCTAATCTTTTGAAATCATTTAATCATTGTAAGCCATTTTCAGCAAAGGCATTATTTTTCTTTTATTTTATGTGTTACAGGATTTCATTTTGCCTGTGTCTTTCTCCCACCCAACCTCCATCTCCCTACCCTTGCTACTGGGGATTGAACTCAGGACTTTGTACTTTGGAGGCAGACATGGTGCCACTGAGCTAAATCCTTGGCCTGTTGCCTATATTTTTGTGCAATAAAAACTATAGAGGTCTTAGAGTTACTTTTCAAATTTTAATTATATGCATAACTTTTTAAAGGGAAAAAGTACTCTTAGATTCTTGATCTCAATTGATTTGTTCTTAGCTTTTAAGCCAGTAATATATTAAAAATTTTTAAATAATAAAACTATTAATATAATGAAATCAGAATAATATTCATTTAATATGGTTATGACATGGATAGTAGGCTTTATAGTACTTTTAAACTGTGGAAAGATATAATCTTACACATAGGTGTACATTAAATATTTGTTATTTTTGATTCAGTAATGATAGTATGGAGGAAGCATATTTGTATAAATATGTCTACCAGATACTTTTACTGAGTTCTGCATACTTTTCTTGTTTATTATAACTAGACTTCATGTATAATCAAAATTCTCTTTGAACAGCCCTTTAATGCTAATTTTAATGAATTGTCCACTGGTAATTTTCCAAAGCTGTCATCATGGGAAGATGGATTTGACATTTATGACATTATTGAAATCTGCTTTTATTCATTTTACAATTTCAGTATTGTTGAAATGTGTTTTTACTCTAGTTTCTGCTAATGAGTTGGTACAAGTTAATATTTATAAAGATGGAGTCTGTAGGATACATTTTGGGGGATATACACTTAAATACTCATAATTCCTGATTTACAGATGAATAAATTCACTTGTGAGATGCTAATGTGTGCTCAAGATGATTTAGCTAGATAAAGGCAAAATCAGATGTGGAATAACATTGTTTTGTAATAGTCTTTTGGCTTTATCTTATTTTTTGCACATTTATAAAATACTGTTTTTGCCAAGTTTTTACATAATTTTTTTTAGTCTTTGTCTTACTTTGTGTTGGTCAAACTTAATACCTAATGCCTTGTAAATTTTCCCACTGCTTTCTCACTCCAGTGTTGGTCAGTTGGGTGTGAATACAGAAGCAAAACCAAGTGCAAGTGGCGCTGTAACTGAGGGATACTAGTCAGCTCTAAGGTCATATAGAAGAAAATCTTTAAAAAATTCTCACAGAACTCTTTGTTTTTTTTGAAGCAGGGTTTCACTTTGTAGTTCAGGCTGGCCCTGAGCTCAGCCTCCAACTCACATCACAGCAATCCTCCTGCCTCTGCCTCCCGAGTGCTGGGATTACAGGCGTGAGCCACCACGCCCGGCACTGTGGTATGTGGTACTGGTTGCTGCTGGGCATGAGTCTCAACTCCCAAGATTGTATGTGGTTACTGGAGGATCGAACCCTGGCCCTTGCGCTTGCAAGACAGGCGCTGGAACCACTGAGCTAAATCCCTGGCCCTCTCACAGAACTCTTAAGAATATATGCAAGGTTCCCATTATAAGAAACATTGATGTAACAAAATTGTTGATCTTACAAATAAATGAATAAAAACCAGTGGCACTGATTTACATTCAGGCAGCCTAATTAATTAGAGGCAAAATTAGGTATGAACCGAAGTCACTAGATGTGACCTGTCTGCTTTATCACTTATGTACATTTATAGAGTCATTTTAGTGTTCCTTATATTGTTGTATGAATTTATACTTTCTTGTAGACTCATGTATGCATCCAGCAAACTGCTCTGGAGCTCGTTGGTCGAGGTATTGAGGTTCATATTGTTGCTGATGCCACCTCATCAAGAAGCATGATGGACAGGATGTTTGCTCTCGAGGTAATTGTCCTGCTGGAGCATAAGACATTTATCACATTTTCCCAACAAACTGAGAGTGTTAAATTTTTAATTGTAATGAAAGACTGACCTCAACTTCTAAGCTTGATCAGACAGTTTCAGACTCATTAGTATACGGATACTCACAGCTGGAGTTTAGCTAAGACAAGGGCAGAACGGGCTGTACCTGGTTCACCCTGGTAACAGGCTTCGTCAGACTTGGGTTCTGGAGTTAGGAAATGTGTCCCTGTTGCTGTGTGGCACCAGTGTGGGATGATGTTCCTAGTCAGTTGGGAAATCACTGATTATTAACATTACATAACCTAGTATTAGCTGAAGAATTTTCTAGCCCACGACCATTGAAACTTTCACAATCTTGGGAAACTTTCACTCAGAAGTGTCCTATCTCTTTCATATATAATTCTGATTCTATATTCATTTCAAATAATATATGGGTGGATTTATATGCATGTGGATCTAATTTCAGGATTAAATATTTTTGCTAAGAATGAGAAATATAGTGGGTTTTATTTTGTTTTGAGGTCCTCCTGTGTTCTTTGCCCAAGCTGGCATTTGAACTACTTCCTCAGCAGGGTTGCTGAGTCATCTCTAGCCTGCAGTGTCATAGAGGGTGATTAAGGGAGCAAATGAGCAAAGGGAGGCCTAGGCAGAGGAGGGGAAGCAGCCGAGGCCCTGGGAAGTGCTGTGGCCATAACCTGTAATGCCAGGTTAAGTCCTAGCTGGCTGTCCTTTCTTTGTGTTTCCTGGAGGAGAAACTCAAACTGCAACTGAGATGTAAGTAATTTGTATTCAGACCATTTCGACACTGGATTAGCTGGTAGTTGTTACTGAGTGTTCCTTTCTCCGTTCTCAAGTCCCTACAGCCACGAGGCAATTGACTTTTACTGCTTAAATTTCCTTACTAGCCTCAGTTTACATCCTCCTCAGTTAGCTGCTCTTTTTATGTGTGGATAACCTCTGTTTTTGTGCTGAGGTCCCGACCTTGAAGTGCTACGAAGGAAGTAAAGACCTATAAACAAATAGCACTTTCCTTCCCTAGACAGACATTTCAAGGACTTTAGTCCTGCATTTAGGTTTTTTAGACATGTCTTTGTTATGGCATTTATCACAGGCAGTTTTGACTCTTTGCAATTCTAATCTGCCCACAAGACTCAGATTAAAAATACAATCTGCTCATTGCCATCCATACCACAGTTTCGTTTCTTTAACAAAAAAAAAAAAAAAAAAAAAAGATTTTATTGGTACATTTTATATACACATTGTGATCACAGTCGACATTGAGAATTTGTACCAGTACATGACATGACTTAATTCTTATTTTTTTTCCATTCTTCATTCCACAGTTTTTGACAGGCTGTCTGGTGTCTCTGACAGTGGGCAATAGTACAGATGTGCTTGCAGAAGTGGTGCTGTGTAGATTTGTGTCCTTCAACAAATTATGTGATCTGCCTGAGCTTTCTCCTCTGTGGAGTGGAAGTAACAATAGCAATGACATTATACAGTTAATCTGAGGATGAAGTAAGATAAGGTGTTCGTAGTATAACATGTTAACACAGCATGTACTCAAATTCTGCTGCTGCTTTTAAAACAGTCATTGTTACTTTTATGAAGTTAGTCTTACCTGAGAAAAATGAGCATGTTAATTCTACAACTGAAAATGTAACTGTCCTGAGACATTCTGAGAAAGAAAGTTAAGAGCCCATTGTCTGGGGTGACTTGGAACGGCTTGCCTTGGGGTAAAGTGCCGAATTTGAAAGGAAGAAATCAGAATTATATATCAGGTCAAGTAGTGACAGAAACATTTGCCAGACTTTAAATTTTTCCTTTTAATCTTATTTGTATATGGAAGTAGTATTGTTTTAATCTGCCCTGAAGTGTCTTGGAGAACTATGAAGTGTTTTCTCTTTTTTTCTATAAGTAGGAAAATTAGAGCACCAATGTGGATACCTCTCATTTATTACTTTAGAACATAATTATTTAAGATAACACCTGACACTGTCCGTATTACATATTGTCACAAACAGCACATGAGAGACCACCCAGACACAGGCTCTTTGTGAGGAAAGGACTGGATTTGTTTCTGTCTGGGTATAAACAGGGCTGAGATTCTGAATGAGTTCAGCAGCTGGCCAGAGGAGAGGTTAAATTTTTATAGGGTTTGGGGAGTAGTGTAATCCTAAGGAATCTGGGTGGGGTGATTGTGGTCACAGTTCCTGCGACAGACAGTCAGTGCAGGTGTGCAGACGGTGCTGGCGCCGGGGAGATTGCACGTCCCGTCCGTGGTTTTCTTTGTGGCCATCTCTTCTGTTTGCTGAGGGCAGCAGGGCCCTTGAGTGGTGTCCTATTGTTTGTGGAGGGCGCCATGTTTGCTAAGAGGTTCTCACACAGGTCATGACACCTATTAGAATTGTTATGCTCTGAAAGTGTATAGTCAGCAAGTATCAGGGTCAGTGGAATATGCTTTATTCAGTAATGTGTTGAGCATTATTTCTAAAATCCAATCTTGAACTTGATGTTCTTGTACTTCTGGGCAGTTTTTAATGCTGCTTGGAAATTCCACCCCCCATCCCCCATCGCATGGCTTTGTTTGTGTTCTTGCATTTTTAGGTTTTTAGGTCACAGAGGTTTTTTTCCTTTGGCCCAAGTGGGCTGGTTTTGCAGGCAGATCTTCAAGACCCTACCTCACACATACACATGAGCATTGTATCACCAGAGTTGTGATTACCCCCTGCAAGTTGGGAGAGAAAGTGGGCTTAGGAGCAGGGCGGGCAGATGACGGGTAGGAATGTGTTGCGTGGGTCTGGAAGAGATTCACTTCCACTCCACAGAGACGTCCTGGCTGTGCAGTGTATTCTGTTGTGAGGTGCTACTGTTTTGAGACTTGCTCTGATTTGCCCAGGAGTTATTTCTGCCTACTGCCTTTTCTGCGGTCCTTGTAGTGGATGCCTGGGATAAGTGTTTCCCCCGAGATTCTACTAGCAAATAGATTCACAGTGAATCTTCGCTGTGGAATTGGTTTCTCTGCTTCTTCCTCCCCTCCCTCTTTTCCTCTAGATTTCCTGTTTTGTTTTCCTTTCCCCCTTACCCTACGTAAGATACCTGTTGTAGTTTCTGTGATTCTGCTGGAGCACTTTGACAAGGACATTTTTGCCCTGTAAGGAAAACTCCACAATGTCAGCCTTTGTGCTGTTGTTTAGGGCATATGAAAAGTCCTCCTGCCTGTCGGTCATGTCTTGCCAGAATGTTCTTATTTATGGCAAGGACTCACATCTTATACATCAGATGTTCACGGGCAGAAATAATAAAGAATCCTCATTTTATTTCTGATGTAGTTTTAGTGTAATTAAAAACTTTTATGATATTGAATGATAAATTAATAATGAACTTTTTGTGGTTTTAGGGATCAAACCCAGGGCCTCACACACACCTTTCTTTTACTTCTAACCCATGTCACTAATGCTGAGAAAACTTGCAGGGAGTCTTTGTAACTGGTTTTGGAATCTTTCCCATTGCTGCATTGGATAGTGTGGCAGGGGACCATGTTTGTGGTAGAGGACACAAATTCTGGTCTGGGCACCCTTTGCTGTTATAGAATCATTAATTCTCATGCTCACTTCCTGATTGTCTTTGTGTATCTTTTCTTTTAAAGCGTCTTGCTCGAACTGGGATCATAGTGACCACGAGTGAAGCTGTCCTCCTACAGCTGGTAGCTGACAAAGACCACCCAAAGTTCAAGGAGATTCAGAATCTAATTAAGGCGAGTGCTCCCGAGTCTGGCCTGCTGTCTAAAGTATAGGACCCAGGAAGGACTGGTACCCTACCCACCACCATCGGGTGACAGGACTCTGTGCCCAGACAAATTCTTGTCTCCACCAGAATTAACATGTTAAATCACAAGTGGCTCCTTTTTTGCAGTTCTTAGTACCACTTAACTAGCTAGATCATTTGGGTAACAGCGTTTAGTTACCAGTGTCCAAGGCTTCAGGTGCTGCTTACCTTCTTTTTTTCCTAATGTGTTTTTATTTATTAAAAAATAAATTACAGTGGACGTCCCTATTTGTCTATACTGTACACACTGACTAAGTACACATCATGGGCAAGGTTTCCTCAATTGTGCACTTCTGAGAGAAATATGTTCTAATAATGGTTTGACTTTTAATTGTGGAATGATGGATGCTATTTTAATGGATTCAGTGCTTTACAGGTGGATTGTAAGAAGATTGTTTTGTCCGCGTCATGTTACCCACTTCTCTAGTGTTATTGACTTATCAAGTGAACTGTGTTGATCTAACCTGACCAAATTATGTGGACTAGTTATGTATCTTTTTGATTGAATTGAATTTATTACTCTGGTCAGAAATTCTCAGTTAATGTTCTCTGTTTTAGCTGAATCTCTGACGCAGAGAGACTCATTTTAATTTTGCAAACAGAATGACTTGTAGTGCCATATAACTGGTTGAGGACCATCATAACACCTCTGATGTAGGGCTGAATATCTTTACAGCCATCTTGAGTACTTTTGTAGTATGCACAGATTTAGCAAAAAGTAAAGGCTGCATAAAATACACTTTTAAATTTTCATGTTTGTTTCACCCACCTCCTCCAAATATTATAAAGCAAAAGGCATCTGTAGTAACTTGGTGGTACTAATATTATGGTCATTGTTACCTGCCAATAAATTTATTCTCATTGAATACTTAATAGAATGTTTTAAAACTGGTTTTCTGTTTAATATATGTGAACTGTGAAACATTGTCTTTTCTATTAAAGCAATTAATGAAAACTTCTTACATGAATGAAATTATTTTGTCTCCCACAAGGTGGCTCTATGAGAACTATTCCAGGGATCCTATTAGTAATTCAAAAGTAATAAAATTTTGACATTTATAATCTTTCAACTCATGGGAATTTTCAAAGAAGGAAAAACTGATGGAGGCAAATGGGTTTTATTAAAGGCCTTCCATTGTTTAAGAGCAGAGCAGAAGTGTGTGTGTGTGTGTGTGTGTGTGTCTTGGTCAGTGTTAACAAATAGCAGTGAGCATTCTTATTGGTATGTCTGAACATTTTTTGCAGATATTTGTGAGTCAAAAAAGAAAGATTTCTTCACGTTTTATAATAATTTTTAATAAATTTAGAGTTGCTCAAACTTTAATATTGACTCACATTATCTGGCGATTTTATTAAAATGCTGATTCTGATATTGCATTCGAAGAAAAGAGTGCCATTTCTCACCAACACTGCTTAGAACTCCGCTCACAGTTGTTTCCTTTCATTGAGTTCGGGCCTTTCACACGGCGGTGCAGCCTCCTCACAGTGACATCATTTCTATGAGTTAGCCTGAGCTAGCTTTCTATGGCTGCCAAAGTGAATTGCCATGAACTTCATGTCTGACAACAGCAAACTGCATTGGCTTACAGTTCTGTATCTTGGGAGTAGCAAATAGGTCTCACTGGGCTGAAATCAAGCCTTGTTTTGGCAAGCAAGGCTGGGGCCTTTTCCGGGGTCTGTGGGCCAGGCCTGTTCTTCTTGTCCTACACTTCCAGATTTCACTCGTGTATTTAAGCATGTTTGATCTTGTTCCACCGTAGTAGGGCAACGAAGGTTGATCTGCTCCATCATGTGTCCTGTGTGACTCGGTCTCCTCTTCTGGGTTCCTGCTCTTATGTGAGGTCAGGTCCACTAATTAGCAGTTTATTCTACCTGCAGATTTAATCCCCGTAGGCTATATTGTATTCACAGTCCAGAGAACAGGACAGGGTACCTATGTGGCCTCGTAATTTAGTATTTTATTTCATTTTATCATATGTCCCATTTTCACCTTTTTACTAGATTATAAATTTCATGGAGCCAAGGCCTGTGCATCATGTATACTTAACTGCAACTACTTTGTGCCTACTCAATTTTAAACATTGTGTGCTGTCCTGGGGATAAAAAGATGCCCCAAAAAACTTAGAATGTGGTAGAAAATTGGACATATTATAAACTTTCAGTATGTGTCAATTACGCCAAATGGCCAGGAACATTAATACATTCAGTTAAGAGTAATTTAATTACAAATTTCTCTCTTTCTCTCTCTCTCTCTCTCTCTCTCTCTCTCTCTCATAGATCATGCCAAGGTGACAAGGCTTTCTTAATATAGAAAAATAAAATTTATTGTAATACATTCATCCTAAAAGTTATAAGCATCTATAACCTTTAGAATAAGGAAATTCTTTTAATTGACATAGATGAACTTGAGAACATAAGCCAAGGAGCGGACCAGTGTGTTGAATCATGAGGGGAATCAGGTGGGAACAAGAGATCTCGCTTGCAGAAATGTCCACCCGTTTGTGGAAACCCAGTCTGCAATCAATTGTTAACTCACTTCAGTTGCAAAACCAGAGGCCCTGTCATATCCACTAGAATAATCACATTTCTCTATTTAAATGGAGTGATTCCCCCCTTTAAAAGTTGATATTGGGGTAAATAAGAGTTTAGGGCATAGAAAAATTATGAGAATCATAGATTCAGGGCCCTTTTCAGTTCTCAAATTCCAGAAGGGCCTTACTTTTACAGTTGGAGCTAGTGAGGTCCGGAGAGCCATGACTTTTCTTACCAAAGTCACAGAGAAAGCAAGTATTGAGGCTGCTTGTCTTTGTCCTATGCTCTCTAGGTGGGAACTATCAGAAGGGAGAGGGAGAGTGTACAGCAAAGGATGTATTTTACATTCTGTGTAACAGGACATTAGCAAAGCTCCTGGGATACACTCAGCTTCCCTTGGGTATACCTTCAGCCTAATCTTATTTTTTCTTGCATACTTTTCTCTAAAACATATTTTTCTAATTTGTGAAAGTGATAGACAGTATGAAAGTAATCTTCATTTTCATTATCAAATAAGAGCAAGTCAATTTTCCCACATACTAAATCTATAAAGATTAAGGCATTACTGTCAGTGTTTAACCCTTGATTGAAAATTTACGAGACTATTCATTATGAACTATACATCTCTTAGATATGATTGTAATGAATTTAAACCCAAGTTATAAGTAAAGAATAAAATAAAGATAGGGAAATCGAACTCTCTCCAATGGGAAGGGGAAGAAGAGATAAAGGAGGGAATGGGATAAAAAAGGAATTAATGTGTTATGTACATATTCTAACTCCACACGAGACTGTGAATATGTACATAAAAAATATGTACAATAAAAAATACCAAAAAATTGGAGTTGACCCTTCATATTTATACATCCGTGTTACTTTTTAATTACCTTTTAAGTGATCTCTTGATTTTCGTTTTTGTTCCTGATTAGCAGGCCATAACTTTCCAGGAATTTTTATTTATTTAGTTATTTTTGAGACAGGGTCTCGCTTTTGTAGTTCAGGCTGGCCCTGAGCTCAACCTTGAACTCACAGCAATCCTCCTGCCTCTGTCTCCCCAGTGCTGGGATGACAGGCATGAGTTACCATGCCCAGTACTGTGGTATGTGGTTCTTATTGCTGATGAGTGTGAATCTCCATACCCAGCATTGTTGTATGTGGTTAACGGGGATCGAACCTGGGCCCTTGCCTTGCAAGGCAGGTGCCAGAACCACTGAGCTAAATCTCCAGCCCAGGAATATTTATTTGTAAAAACATGGGATACTTGGATCTTCTGAGAATAAGTCTTTAGTGTTCTTACCACTTATAAAAATAATATGTGAAAAAATGGGTATGTTAATTAAAATTTGGTCGTAACTATTTCATGGTGTATTCACATATAAAGATAGCATTCAATATATTCAGTTTTTGCTTTCATTTTTATCTCAAAGCTGCAGAAAGGATTGTATTTATATGCTTAAAATTTTGTGATTTGCAGTATATAAATAATTTAGTAATTATTTTTTTAAATTCAAATCTTTATTGGTACATTATGAATACACATCATCACATTCAACATTGAATTATATTCTGATTGGCTTCCTGAATGAAACAGAATATTGAAATGCCCCCCAGAGTTCCCACCTCCCTCGTAGACACACACTTCTTATGGAATCAAAACATTACAAAGTTTTCACAGACCAAGTTAAGGTCTCAATGCAGGGTGAAGTAAGGAGACGATGTTGGTGGTCCTGCCCCAGTCAAGCGAGCTCTTCTGAGACAGTGGGCTGTGGAGAAGTGTCTGTGTGTGGCCTTCTCCTGGGGCAGGGCTGCTGATTCAGAAGCAGAAGTCTGCCTTGAGTTGACAGCAGCTCTCTGACAACAGCCGGGAAGGAACAAGGACTGACGTCTACTCATAATAACTGTGTAGAGGCGGAGATACCTTCAGGTATCAACAGAGTCGGGCTGGTGTCTTGATTTCCACCTCATAAAACCCTCACAGAGAAACAAGTGTCTGTCTTCTGACCCAAGAAACTGTAAAGTAATGTATTTGTGTTTTAAGCTGCTAACCCTGCAGTAATTTGCTAGTAGAAAACAAATGCATTTGCTTTGTTGGCTTTTTAAAAAGTGCAGCAGCCATTTTGTATGGAGAGAGTTGTTGCAGTGAACTGGGACTTTTTTTTTGTTGCAGAAAATGGTCAACTTAGAGTGCACCTGTCATATCTGAAGCTTCATGTCGTAGTATAATTGTTAGTTGCACAGTGTATTTTACTGCTCAACTTTAAAAGTCACTTGGGTTCAGATCAGTTCTTTGTTCTCGCAGCTGCTTCCTTGGTAAATCATTCCTCCCACTGCAGACAGTAAATACAAGAAATGAGAGGTGATGGGCCTTGGAACCTGTACTTTACACACCAGTGTTCATTGTTGATGTACATTGAGTCCGTGCAGCTTTGAGCCGGGGTTCCGGAAAGTGCACATTGTGCTTTTAAATACTGTCTTTGGCAGTCCTACATAAAAAAGAGAGAGCTGTACAAATTAAAATGCTAGAAATCAGGATATTTTCCAAACAATGAAGGCCTTAGAATACACGAAACATATGAATGAAGAAAAGCATTTTAAGCTTGCTAGTCACTACTGCAATTTTAGCATCTTTTTGGTTGTCTTCGTATAATTAAGTGAATACCTTATCCTTTGGAGAATTTGGTGAAACTTATATACTCAGTATATTACAGTGTCAGTACTGGAAACAGCAATGTATTCCTGCAATAGATGCTGGTTTAAATAAAATATGCTATAGCAAATGAGTGTATATGCAAGTTGCATGTGTTTGTGTGGTTGATAAAGAGAATTGGGAAAAAGACAAGAAAGTGAGGGTTTTCTTATTTGTGCTGGACCAGAAGCCATGATCACAGGTCAGGCTGTACAACAGAGAGCACTGAAATGACCCACTTGGCTTTGCTCTTACTAGTTTTGACCATTGGGGAAAATGTCTTATTTGAACGATGAAAAGATTACATAAGTCTGAAGTCTATTTGTACTTCTACTTTCCATGCATCAAAATTTTGAAGGTGGTAACATTTGAGTTAACATTTGTTGACTGAGGTGTTCATTAGGTACTTGCTCTGTGAGAGGTACTTTCTGTGAGGCTCTGTGACCCTCATATACCCATGATGTTACTGAAGAACAGGGTCATTTGCTCAAGGCCATCTGACTGGTTGGAAGTTGAGTGGCTAAGTATTCCCTCCAAATTTTAACCTGGAGTTTAAAGAGGGTGTCTGTCAGCGTGGTACAGGAGTGTGCTCCCCCATGGCATCCTGTGAGCCAGGCACGTCACCAGGCACCTGCAGTGAGTCACAATGCAAGAAGCACACGTGGCTATTTAGAAGCCTTTTAACCCCCATTTTTTTTCTCAGTGTATTCAGACACCCGCTCTGTAATCTCAAATGCGTTCTGAATAGTATGATGCTTTTCAAGACAAATTTTTACATTAACTTCTTCAGGAAACTTATTTAGAAATACTTGGCACTAAATGCAGCGCCTTAAAATTTTACTTTAAGTCTTCATTAAACTGCTTTAAACTTGCGTTTAAAAATGCAATTTTCTTAGCAAGAATTATTTTTTCCACCTTCCTCAACATTTCCATTCAAATCTTTCAGTGATAAATGGAAGCTTATTTTACCTAAAATACTCATAGACTTTAACAAATTGTTTTCAAATGTTTATAAACTAAACTAAAAGTTTATAAAACTTTATAAAGTTTTATAAAACTAAAAGTCTTTGACTCTTCCAAATATATAGGAGTATTAATATTAAAGTTGGTGAAATTTAAGTTCTTCAGTGACGTCAATTTTTATGACCAAAATTAATGAAAGTTTATTAGAATTACAGGTAATGGGAACACCCACCATACCCCCTATTTTCTTCTGAGGTATTAATAATCAAATTAGTTCTTATAATGATAGACTCTAAACATGTATTTTCAAGCTATAAGACACTTTCAGGTCTGGGATTTGATTCCATGCTTAGGAGCTAATCTGTTCGCCTGTGACTGCCGTGAGGCTGCTGGCAGTCGGCGTCAGATCCTGGGTGGGAAACGAAGGAGGGCTGAGCAGCATGAGCACCGCTGTCGTCGGGATTTCCTGATCCCACGTCCACCGGGGTGATGCCGTGCGCGCCAGATGTGCGCTGTGCGTGCAGCGGGCGTACACTGGGCTTGGGTAGGAAGCAGTAAGCAAGTCTCTTTGTTCAAAAGGAATGTTCTCATCTCCCGCGGTTACCAACATGGTAAACAGCCTGAGCGATGCCGAGGTAATCGTGTGTTCAGAGTCTTGCGGTCTTGGCGCACCCAGCTGGACAAGTGGCGGCACAAGAAAGCCAGAGCGGTCCTCCCCAGAGAGGCCCTGTGTCCTGCAGCGTGGAGGGCAAGGCCTCTGCAGGGCTCGCCCTTTCTTCTAGCTCGCTCTTTTGTTACCTTCGCAGACCTTTCTCAGTTATCTCTGGGCTTCTCTTCATAGGAAATGGGTGAGACAATAGGAAATACTTTATCTGAACACTTTAGTTTTGGGGTTATATACTTTTGAAAACTTTCACTTAAAGGAAGACTTTAAGCTTGAGAAGGGCTAAAAATTGGGCCTCAGAATTTTCAAATAACCAAGTAGCACAAATATATTATGATTGATGGTCCAGAAGTGCAAAATGGATCCTTCAAAGAGAAGGTGACTCCTTGTAAACACAAAATACTTTAGATAACACAGACACGAATGGAAATAAATTGCAAGGAGATGGCACTTCGTTTTCATTTGTTTTGTTAGTGATAAATTCAATTATTAGACAAGGCAAAAATGTGAACAATTTTTAAATTATCCTATTTTTAGGAAGATTCAATTGACAAAGATAATTAGATTGACTACCTAGTTTTAGATAATTTCTTTGCATGAACTAACAAAAAGTTCATTTTTCAAAACATATAGATTTTAATTTTGAAACTGAAATAATATATGTGAAACACACATTTACTAAATAGTTTTATGTGTAGGTCAGTGTGTTTGGTTCAACACATCTCAAAATAAATCTAGCATTTCTTGTTTAACATTTGAAAACATACTGAAAAGCCTAATAAAAATATGAATGGAAAATACTTGGTTGGGAAAGTGTTAAATGATTTTAAGCTACCCTGTATTGTAAAATTGCAAATCACAGTGCTAGGGGAAGAAAAAGCCTGCTGTTGCTATTGGTTGTTACAGTTTTGGTTCTGCACACATGAACTCTATTTTGAATAATTACAGTGCAGGAAGATTATATTCCAAGTGCATAGGGACTTATTTATATAAACATTCTCCAGCAACACAGGATGTACTTCACTAAGAGAGTGGAGGCACAGATTGTAAAGGTTGTGAGCACACAAGAAACACAGCACAAACAAACCTTAGCTACCAAGAATTCTCTGGAATGACTCTGCATGAGTTCATTTGTTTATTCTGTCAGTTCTGATTTATTGATTCTTTATGAGGCCAAAGCCCCTATGCTAGGGACAGAAAAAGGAACTGCAGATTGTGAAGGAATACAGACTGTGACAGAGATGGTGCAAGGGCCACACGTGGAAGTTGGTGCAGATAGTAGGTGCTGCAGTGAGGGTGAAAGATGACAAATGCTGCCCTCCCTTCAGTGGAAAAAAAATAAGAATCAAGACACAGTATGTACAGGTACAAAATGCCAACGAGGAATGTGATCATAATGTGTTCCTAAAATGTACCAATAAATTCAATTTATTAAAAAAAATGACAAATTCTTTCCAGAGGGATTAGGACTTTGTTACTTTTCCACGATGATAACAATGCCTGAGACAATGAGTTTAGTGAGAGAAAACTGTGGCTTCCATTGTTAGTACTTTCTGCCGTCCTCATCGGCGGTGCTTCTGGGCCTGTGTGGTGGTGATGGTGTTGGTAGTGGCGTATTGGGTGGGAGTGAGTGACGTCCAGGAGGACAGGAGGACAGGAGAGGGCGGGACAGAAGACAGCCGAGTCGCACTGTGCTCACAAGCTGTGTTCCCCTGGTGACCTAAGCCTCCCGCTGGGCCGCACCGCAGAGGCCCCCACCATTTCCAGACAGCGCCTTTGTGGGGGGGGGGGGGATGTGGCCCATACACACTACAGCAGGCTTTTAAATTCAGTGTTCAAATTCTGTTTAGTTTTTGTTCATTAGTTTGACGTGTAAAATATATAGGAAATTTTACTACATGTTTATAGTCTGTTGAAATGGTTTGGGGTCTGGTCACCTACAAAGCGCTGTCTCCCTGCGTGGGGCCTGCCCAGGTCCAAGCCCGGGTGGAGGGCGCTGGCATCGCGTGTGTGACGACAGCTGCTGGATGCCTAGCAAACACTGTGGAGCACACCGGCTCTGAGGATTCTCTCTCCTTGGTCTCATAACCATCAGACAGTCACCAGTGTGACCCTCCAGCACTGGCCGAGTACCTGGCCTCCGCCCTGGGAGTTGCAACATGTGGACTCGTAGGGGTGTG